>JAJTIW010000069.1:0-26079 GCA_021365295.1 Tricladium varicosporioides | reverse complement strand
ATAAAAAAAATTTATAAAAAATATCTTGACTAAATAAAAAAATTTAAAATATATTTTATTTTATTAAAATATAAACTTATTTACTTTATTTACTAATAGAAAGTCTTTGATTTAATAGTTATAATTATATTAAAAGAATATCTAAAATAAAAGATTTAAGTTCTAGAAATCTAAATAGACTTAAACTCAAGTAAATAATTTATACAAAAATAATCCAAAAAAAATATTAATATATTACTATACTTTATTTAATATCTTAGAATTAATATAAAAAGTAATATTTAAAATAATTAAATAAGTTTATATTTTAGTTATATAAACTACTTTAATATATAAAGTTAAAATCTAATATATTCTTAGAAAATAATTTCTAAACTTTTATAACTCTAAAACAAAAGTTTATAAACTTTAGTAAATATATACAAGATTATTTTTATATAATAAGTTAAGACAAAAATATTAATTCTATTAACAAATATATATCTTAATAATTTAATAACAAGATATAGAGAATAAACAAAGTATAATATTAATATATTACTAATAATTAGCAAAATCTATATTATAATTTAGAAATAACTTAGAAAAAAAAAAGAAAATTAATCAAGACTTTTATTACTACTAATATTTTAGAAGACAAATATAAAGTAGTTATATAAATAAAAAAACAAAGTAGAGATATTACTTTTAGATATAAGCTCTCTCTTACTAGATAAACCAAGAAAGAGAGAAAATCTAGAGAAAATATAATATATATTTATTTACTAGAAAATAGTTATAAACAAATATAAGAATATTATATTTTAGATATATAACTTTACTTAGATTCTTAAGTTCTATATTTTTATAATAACTTTTATAAAATAGAAAGTATTCTACTTATTTATCTTTATATAAAATATATTAACTTGATAATAACAGTTTATTAGCTAAGAGTTTTAAGCTATAAATTAAGTCTATATATATACAAGAGAAGACAAGAGATAATTTACTATATTCTAGTATATTATTTATTAAAAGACAAATATAGATATTAGTTAACTATTAATAGAGTCTAGTTTGAAAAGAATATCAATTTTGATTATAATATAAATTACTTTATAACTTATATTATATAAGAAAGAAAATAATAACAATAATATAAAAGAAATCAAGAGATCTTAATCTACTAAAGATATATTAGAAAGTTACTAGAAGAGTATTAAAGAAGTATAATAACTTATTATAAATATTAATAATAATAATCTAGACAAGGTTTTAACTATTATTAACTAGATTAGACTTTACTTAACAAGAGTAAAGATATTAAAGTTATTAATTCAAGACTTAGACTTAATAATATTAGTTATTTTATTGTCGACAAATAACTAGTTACTTGTAGAGATAATATATAGCTTTAATAATCTAAAGAATAATATAAAAGAGCTAAAGAGTATTATTATATAGAAATAATAACTAGATTTGTAAAAGATTTATACTAATATTATAAGCTAGAATTAGATTTAGAGAAAGGTAGTTATTCTAGAGAGATAATATCAAGAGATAATAGTCTTGCTAGAGAAGAAAATCTCTAGACAAAAAAGATAAACAAATAAAGAATTTATTAATAAGTTTAATTAACTTAGAGTAGACTTAGCGCTAGTTATATATTAGTTACCAAGTAAAGATATACTTATTATAGCTTTAGATTAACAAATTAGATAAATACTTAAAAAAGAAAATATATAGCTAAAGACTTTTAAGAAGAAAGCAAGAGTTTAGTAAAAAGCTTATATAATATTAATATATAATATTTATATAATATAAATTAATATAAAATAATAGAAAGAGACTATTATAGCTATATATAAACAAAATTCTATTTTCAAAAGAAGAGTAAAAGTTATTAAGATAATATAAAAATAAAATATTATTAAAGTAAAAAAAATAATTACTTTATTATTAGTTAATATTATAAAACTAAAACAAGTTAATTAACTAATTAATAATAAACTTTTGTAAAATAACTAATTATATAACTATAAATCTTTTATAGAGAACTATATAATTATTTAATATTATAAGTACTACAAGTATAATTATATAATATAAGCTTATAATAATATTCAAAAATATAAATTTTATATCTTTATAATTTATTCTATTAATAATTGCCTCTTTTAGTAATTACTAGAGAACTATTAATATATAGCTTATATAAAGCCAAAAGCAAAGTATATTATATAGACTAGAGAATACTTAGAAAAAAAGAAGAGAACTAAGATCGCAAAATAGATATATATCTAGTAATCTTGAAGGTTTTAAGAGTCGTAGACTTGTAAAATATAATATATAGAGGTTAATCTCTCTATCTTATTTTTAGTGACTATATCTGAGATAAAAGATATAGAGATTACTAGTTAGCCAAAGTAATCAAGAGAAGCTAGTAGACTACTAGATATAGCTAAGTATAGACTAGGCAGGCCTAAGAAAGAACTAAATAATAGTATAAACAAATTAATTCGAGATATACTTGTATCTTTTAAGAAATAAAGTTTAATAAAGTATTAATCTTAGTATAATAGACTATAAGAAAATTAATAGAAAATATATAAAAAGATAAATATTTAGATTTTTATTTGTTTTCTAGTTTTCTAAAAATATAAACAAAAGATAGATTTACTAGTAATTACTAAAATACTAGATTTTATTCTATAAATAGAAATTCTATATAACTATATAACTAAATTAATATAAGAAATAAATAAATAAATAATTATTAATAATATACTAAATATTAACTTCTTCTTTAATATAAACTAAAAGATTAAACAAATATATAAATAAATTATATAAATAAATAAACTATAATAATTTGATCTTATAAATATTCTTTTTTATAACTAGAAAGTCTCTAGTAAATAAAAACTTCTTGATATTATTAGTAGTATATTAACTTATTACTAAAGAAAAGATAAAAGAAATTTAGATTTTTCTTTAGTTACTAGTTTTCTAAGAATATATAATATAACTTGTTTATATAGTCTATAAGCCAAAATAGTATATAAGATAAATAAATAAATAATATATAAAATTAAAGTATTTTAAATAAATATATAAAAACAAAAAGAAATTATTTAAAGATTATATAATTAAAATTTAGATCTAGAAAAACAAGTTAATATTTTATATATAACTTAGATTAAACAAGTCTTTAAAGCTAGTAAATTAATAATTTCTTTTTTAATAAATATTAATAAACTAGAATAAATTAATTAATTTATAAATCTTTTATAAACAATTATTAAATAATTTAATATTATAAATATTATAAATATAATTATATAACTAGAGTTTATAATAATATAAGAAAATATAAATTTTATATTTCTATTATTTATAATATTATAGACTATAAGTAAAAGAATAACTAAATAAAATATTAATATATTATTTACAAAAAGCTAGAAATTAATTATAAGATCTAGAATAAAATATATCTAATTTAATAAAAAAAATAATCTTAAGACTAAATAAACTTATATTTAGAGACTATTATAATTCTAAAATATTCTTTTTTTACTAAAGATATAAAAGTAAAACAAGAGTTTAATATATTTAATATTTAATTAAATATACTTTAATTAATTATTAATATAAATATAAATAAACTCTCTTTTATAAAATCAAATAGAAATTACTTTATTAATATATATAAGTCAAAAGAGAACAAGATATAAAATCTCAAATAAAAATTTAAAAACTAATAAGATTTAGAAAATAATTATATATTAATATAAAATTAATTACTTGTAAGCTTTTATAATAACTATTAGAAATACTTAGAATATATAAATATTTATAGACTTTTAATTTATTAGCTTTTATAAATAATCTAAATATTTTATAATATAATATATAAAAAAGTAAAACAAGATTATAATTTCTTTTTTCGAGAATTATAAGACTAAAGATTTTAATATTATTATTATTTAAGAATTATAAATTAATCTAATAATATTAATTATATATAATTATAAATAAATAAATTTTTATTTAATATATTCTCTAGAAAACAAAAGAGTTTACTTTTATATTAATAAATAACTAAATATAAATATTTAGATAATAATTCTTTATTTGTCTAATTATTATATAATTATTCTTTAAACAAATAATAAAATCTAATAATATATTTTATAAATAAGTAGTCTATATAAGCAAGTAATTTTTTTTCTTGGCAATATATAACTTAACTAAATATATTAATAACTTTATAACTACAAATAGCTTATATATAAAATAAATCTAATATACTATTAGTTATCTAATTTATATAACAAAACTCTTATTGTAATATTACTGAAATTGTACAAATTTATAATATATCTTATATAATATTATATTACTAAGTCTAAGAAATTCTTTCAATATATAATACTATTAACAGAGCTCGAAAACTTATAAAACTAAAAGAGAAAACTATTATATAATATATTCTTAATCTAGATTTACAAATATTTCTCTTTTAGTATAATATTATTAAAGATATAGTAAATCAATTACTTGTAGTATATAATAGTAGATATATTAGATAGAACTAGATTTTAAACTTTGTATAATAATAACTATAACTCTCTATATATTTTATATATAAAATTAATTATTAATAAGTTAAATACAAAGATCTCGATATATATAATATATAGTTTTAGTTTATATAAAATATAATTAATAAATATAAAATTTGTAAAAAGAATATTTATAACTTTGACAAAATAAAATTTTTAATAAATTAAATATTCTTAGAGATAATTATTATAATAGCTAAATAATATAATAGACTTTATATAATATAGCAAGACAATAAAAAATAAATTATAATAATCTAGAATATTAAATTATATAGATATATATTATTAATATTTATTATTAATATAATATATAAGGTTCTCGCTTATATAGAGTTCTTGTATATTTTGCCTTACTCTCTAATATTCTAAACCTTGAAACTATTTACTATAGATTACAAATAATAATCTAGTAAATTATATTCCGAAGAAGATATATAAAAGGCAATAACTAGCTAAAAAAACAAAGAATATCAATCAATTCAAGCTACAGTAGCCTATTTTACTATTCTGGCCCGAACGTTGACTAATCAGATAGCTAGATATAAACTATATACAATAGTCTATAAGGAGACCTAATTACTTTTAAACGCAAAAGAAAAAACATTAGAACAATAAATTATATAACTTACAAATACTAGATATCTAGTAGTTCCTGTATTAGTTATAGAAATAGCTAAGGAAATTCGTATAATATATATCAAGCTTGCCTCCTCTCCAAGTACCCCCCCTTTTTAACTATATTTAATTGGCCACGAATAGCTTTATAGATTTTTAAATCGATATTCTATATTAAAAGGAACTTACTCTAAACAATTAGAGTCTATAAAGTATAAAAAGGTAATATTTAATAGAATATCTCAGTAGTTCTAGACATTTTGAGTATATTTTGTAAAATAAAGCTATAAACTATAAAATATATATAATATAAATAAGACGAGATTCGCGATTAAAATAACTTAATTAATATATATAATTATAAATTCTATATAGAAAATATATTATAAGACTATATCTAGTTAACAAGAGTAGATAACTATAATTAAATATATAAATATTATTAGTAGAGTTCTTTTATCTATAGTTATATTCAAGGCTTAATATATAAATTCTAGCTAGATATTATATAATATATTAGCTAATTAGAGATTTTCTACTAGTCAAAGTAGTTAAACTTCTGATAGCTATAGTTAT
Source organism: Tricladium varicosporioides (assembly GCA_021365295.1). Lineage (NCBI taxonomy): Eukaryota > Fungi > Ascomycota > Leotiomycetes > Helotiales > Tricladiaceae > Tricladium > Tricladium varicosporioides. The sequence goes on along the minus strand of JAJTIW010000069.1, from coordinate 20,275 downwards.
AAGTAATTATAAACTATATTCGAGTCTAAGTTATATAAGAAGTCTAGAAACAACTTATATCTACTTATTGCTAATAATTATTCTAGTTATATAACTAGAAATATAATTAGCTTTTGTATTAACTATAATATCGATTTTCTTATATTGCTACTTTATTACTTATATATACTTTAATCTTTAGATATAGATATATTTGGCTTAATAAAGAAATATTATATATATAAGACTAATAAACTTATTTGGGCTAGACTTAATTACTTTTTACAAGTAGAGTAAGTTATATTATATTAAATAATTCGGCTAAAGGCCCTCTTAGAAGAGAATATATATAATATATAAAGAGGAGCTAACTTAGTATCTTTTTGTATAAATAGAGTATTTAATTAGCTCTCTACTCCCTTTTAATCTTAGTCTACTATTTCTTAACAATTAATTAATAACTCTCAACTAGACCTCTTAATACTCAAAAGCTCTTTCTCTAATAAAACTAAACTTTGTATAATAAACTTAGTATTTAAATTAGTATTAGTAAATAATAAAGTTATTATAAGTCTAACTCGTTGATATAATAACTATATAGCTAAGCTACTTGAAAAAGCAAATATTGAGAATATAATATTAAGAAAAGAGCTAGAAGAACAAAATACAATACTTAATCGACGAAAGACTTATAAAAAAGGCAAAAGAGTTAAATTACAAGGCCAATTTGTGTTTAGTACAATTGAAGTATTGAAAATTGCTAGGAAGGCAGAAAAGACTCTAGTTACAAAACGATCACGTAGAAGACTACAAAAGAGGCCAATTAAAGAGATAGAAAAGAATAAGGAAGACGAAGAGTATTTAAGTAATTCTACTAATTCAGATTCTATTAGGAGTTATATTGTAGTTGAAGATTAGTTATTTTGTATAGAGTAGTTAAAGAAAATATGTGAGAACTCTATATAAGCGAGAACTCTATATATTACATTATTAATAAATATAAAAACTATTATTTGTATAAGTTTAAGAATTATTACAAAAACTAGAATATTATTATTTTTTATATATTAGTATATTTATTTTATAAGCTTTAGTTACTTGATATTAAATATTTTAGTTTATTAAAACAATTATATAAAGCTAAGATTAAGAAATTAATATATATATATATTATTTATATCTCAAAGAAGGATTTCTTTCTTGTCTTTTATATAGTATTTTATATAATAATAACTAAATTAAATATTTAAGCAAAGTTTAGAACTATAGAACTTGTTCTATATAATCCTGATTATATAATCTCTTAGCTTAATATTCGACTTTGTATATTAACTCTATTATTAACTTTATTTATAATCTAGAAACTAAAAACTCTAAGTAATATACTTGAGTTATAGTCTCAATTAATATACTTTAAAGAATAAGTTATATAATATCAAAATAGTTTATTAACTATAATTTTGCAAAATATTAATTAGACTATAAAAGATATAATAAGTTATATATACAAATTAATATTATTGCAAAAAGAGATTATTATATTTTGTATAATAAATAATTTGCTTAGCTAATATTGTTATACAAAAAAATAATATATTCAAGAAGAAGAAGTAGTTAAAGTTAAAGATATTCAAAACTTAGAAGCTCAAAGAGAGACTAATATATAATTGTAAACTAATTTACAAGAGAATAAAAGTTATACAAAACAAAGAAAACTATCAAAGCAATATTATAAATATTATAAACAATCTAGTTATAATATATAAACTTGTCTAAATATTATAGATATCTCTAATAATTCAAATATTAAATTTTTAAAATAGTTTTATTAATTAATTATTAAGATATTTAATAATTTTATATAATATCAAAAAAAAAATAGTTATTTATTTATATAGACTATTTACTTGTAAAGTATATTATATTTATAATATTTATAATTAATTATTAAAAGATTTCTAAATAATTATTAAAAGATTTCTAAGTAATTATTTATAATATATTAATCTTTTTTATTTTTAAAAAACTATTAATAATTAATAAATCTTTTCTTTTTAAAGATTTTAATCTTTATTATTTCTTATAAAATAATATTTATAACTTTATTTTTTATAATATAATAAAAAATAATAATAATAATTTAATATATAAATTTTTAATTATTTATTAAACTAAAAGTAATTATTTAAAAAATAAAAGAATTATTATTTATTTATTATTTATTTATCTTATATATTATTTTGGCTTATAGACTATATAGACAAGTTATATTATATATTCTTAGAAAACTAATAACTAAAAAAAATATATATTTCTTTTGTCTTTTCTCTAATAATAAATTAATATATTATTAATAATACTAAAATATTTCTATTTATTAATATAAATATTAGTACAAATAATTAGCTATAATTATATAACTTATTATATAATATAACTAGTCTTGATTAGATTAGTATAGCAAGAGCTATAGAGAAATATTCAAGCTTCTACTCCTTTTATAATACAAAATATTAATGATTTAATTAACAAATATAAATAGTATATTATATATAATATATAATTTGCTTTATATTACTAGTAAATCGACACTAATCAGTTAGCTTTTAGATTAGAAATTTAAAAAATATAAATTTATCAAATATAAAAACTTTTACCTTTAATCAAAATATTAAACTCTTATTTTCAATTATTTAATTACTCAATTACTTACTTACTTAACTACTTATTTATCTATATATATAACTATATAATCTTATATATATAGAAACTTATATAAGCTAAAAAAAGCTAGAAATACCCGGGAATTAACTAGAAGGATATTACTATTATAATTGAAAGAACTTTATATTTACTTGTCTATTATCTATAGATAAATATCCAAGAGGCTCTAATTATACTCAATACTATTTTCAAATATATAATCACGAAAGTATTATAATCTAACAACTAGAAGCTATAGTAGACCCTCTATAGCAATAGAATTATAGTATTGACGCCAAAATAACTATAACCGAAAAGCTTAATAACTTTGTTATAAAGCGAGTATTATTCTAGAAAGGAATAAAAGTCTATAATATTAATCTATGAGAACTATATAAGTCAGAATTCAAGTTATTTACTCTGGCTATATTTGACAAGATTATACTTACAAATCTCCAAAAGCTTTATATCTACCTCTAGTAGTATAGAGTCTTTGTTTTACAAATTCACGAGCAGGGAATTATATATACCCTCAGGGATACTCTTACTAAAAAGGTCAAGTATAAGTAGACTCAACAAGAGGTCCTTGACACAAGAGAGACCCTGGAAGAGTATTTGATTCTATCGCGAGTACTAGCTCGAGAAGGGCTACTCAACAATATTGACGTCGAATACGGCTATAAATGCAACTTCCCTCAAGCTAGGCAAAACTCACGATATCAAGCTCAAGCTCAAGCTCAAGCTCAAGCTAAAGCTAAAGGCTAGACTTCTCAATATTTTGCCCAAGGTCAAGATCAATTCTAAACTAAACCTCAGTACTAAACTACTATATAGTCTACTCGACTAGCCGATATAGCCAAGCAGATCTCAGAGATCGCTAAGATCTATACTAAAAAACAGAAATATAGTAAAACTAGTAATTGCCTTGATTACAAGTATATTATCTTTATTAATATTTATCAAAGAGTTAAGCTTTTAGAAAATAACTTAGTTAGAGCTTTCTTAATTATATTAAAGAGACTTATACTAGATTAATATTATATAAACAAACTATTTAATATTATTATTCAAAAAGTTTATAATAGTCTTTGTATTTTCTTTGAAGGTCCTGGATATTATTAATAGAATCTTAATAAATAAAATTCAATTATATTTATTACTATTATTACTAAAAACTCAAATAGATTAATATATAAGAATATTTAAAAGTTTATTAATATATTTTACAAGCTTTAGTATAGTCTTATACTAATATTACAAAATATAGAATTTCTATATAATTAAATTATTACTATATATCAAGGTTTATTTACTTGTTAATTTACTATTTCTAACTTTCTAATAGAGCTTTTAATCTTTATTAACAAGTTATAATTGTTAATTATAATATATAAAAAAGAATAAACTAATATTAATATATTTTTTATAGATTAATAATATTATTATTAACTTGACTAGAGAGATTATTATACTTAAAGTTATTATACTCAAGGCTACTATATCCAAAGCTATTATATAAATATCTACTTTATATACAAGAAAGAAGGCTATTGTTTCTAAAAGTATATATAGCAAGAATAGAAAGAGTCAAAAACAAAATTCAAGACCAAGAATCTCTATAACTTTAATTCAAATATTCGTAATTTCAATAGCAAATTTGAGTAAGTCTACTATTAATATATTATCGACTTTGAATATAACTTTGACTCTAATACTAACAACGAATTTACTACTACTCTAAAAGCTCTTGTTATAGAAGATAATCAAGTTAATCAATTAGATATTATTCAAGAAAGTTTCCTTATCTCCTGTAATATTCTTTCAAAGTATACTACTATTGTAATAGCTATAATACTCTCAAATCAAGCTTATATATATTAGTTATTACTCAAATATTTAATTAATTCGATATCTAGACAGCTAGTAGACTTAATCTTTGTATCTAGTAATATTAATAGCTATTTTACTATAGTAATTCAATATAATTTTAATTAATTCTATAGAATTATTATTGATATAGGAATAACTAAGCAATCTATAGTAGGTCTAATATAATTCAAAGCTTTTTAGTAACTAATATCTAATATTACTCTTAATAAAGCTACTAAAGATAATATTATTATATAATTTAGAATCAAAGTAACTTTATTTATAGGCTCTACTTTAATCAAGATACTAATTAGTAATATTATATTCTATATTATATTAGAAAATACTTTATTTCTTCTTAGCCTTAGAAATATAAATACTTTAGATATTTACTTTAATAATCTTTTTGATATATTTATTATAATTACTAGTAATATATTAATAATATAATAATTTGACTATTTATTTTTATTATAAAATATTTCTTTATAGTTATTTCTTATTAAATCAATTAATTATTTCTTTATAATTATAGAGTTATAATAGCTATATTACTAATTCGCTATTTATTTATTTCTAGACTCTAGTAGATCTTAGAATAGACTAGCTATAAGATTAATAAAGAAGCTCTTAATTACTTTATCAAGTATTATAAATATTATTAGTAATATAATAAGCTATTTAATAGATTTAGATTTAACTTATATAATAATATAAGCTTTAATTATTCTATTATTATTGATATTTTCTATATTACTTTAATCTTAGTACTTTATATTATTAACAAAACTATATAATATTAAGCTAGATATTAGCTTAGTAATATTAGTATTAAAACTATCTAAAATACTCTTTGGATATATTAAATTGATATCTACTTAGGCCCTTCTAATTAAATTATAACTAACTTAGACAAGAACTTTATTAACAAGGAATTCTATTAAATAACTAAGTCTATTAATACTAAAATCAAAATTATATTAGTAAAAGCTTATAACTTTATAGAAATCGTAGAGTAATATTATAAACTAATTCAATATATCTATTATATTATTACTATTGAGATACTAGATATTGACAAGGAAATAACTTTATAAATAATATTTAAAATTATTAATAACTCTACTAGTTTTGATAGTCTTATTCTAATATTTCTAGTATATAATATTTATTTTAGAATAAGTAAGTTTGATAATCTATTAGTAACTATAATATAGAGAGCTATTACTATCAAGAAGACAATAACTGAAATTATAATTCTATAAGTTAAATAATAGATTACAAGTATCTTTAATATTTGTAATAATTTAAATATTAAAGTTATTTATAATCTAGAGTTAAATTTACAAGTTATAATATAATAAGAAAATAATACAAATAGAAATAGTAGTTAAAAAGGTCTATATAGACTAGTTAATATTACTAGTAAGAATTATATTCTAGCTCTCTTATATAATAATATCTTCTTTTGTTCTATAGTTATTAAACTCTTTTATAGCTCTATTAACTAGTCTATAGATCTATCTAAGAGAAATATTATTATTATATAAGCTTTAGAACTCGAGAAAGACTTACAAAAACCTGAAAATAATCTGTTTAAACCCGAAAATAGTCTACAAGAGTCTGAAGTTGTCAAGCAATATCTAGATTAACCCTGTAAATATTCTATTATTACAAATATAGCTAATATTACTATATTCCTGCAAGAAGAGTACTTATTGCAGAATAGAACCCAATTCAAGGCCTTTAGATATAAGGAAGTTATAAGACTTCTTGAAAAAGGTATTTTTGAATTTGTCGATCAAATTCCCAAGAGAGTATATATTTTTAATACTTGCTTCGTTGATAAAGTCAAGAATATAAATACTAATAAAGCTTTTAAGAAATCAAGACTAGTTATACAAGTATATAACAATAACGAGAAGTCTATTATATTGACTTAATTACTAACTATTCAACAAGTGAGTCAGAGAATTATACTTGGGATTGCTCTAATAATAGCCTCGTATAGTATTACTCTTAATCTATAAGACATTTTACAAGCCTATATATAATCTAGGACTCTTCTAAATCGCGATTTCTATATATAACTATCTATAGAACTTACACAAATACTTGGACTTAAAAAAGGCTCAATTCTACAAGTTATAAAGCTACTATATAATATATTAGAAGCTAGCAATTACTAGTTCAAAACCTACTATAGTTACTATATTCAAGAGCTATTAATAAACTAGTCAATATACACCTCTGCTTCTATATACTATTGACTCCTTTAGTATTATCGGAATACAAACTAATAATACTTAATTCTTGGAAACAGCGACTTTATTTAAGTAGAATAGGCTCAACTAAAAAAGCTAATTTCTAGCAAGGCTCGCAAGTAACTATTAATTAATTACAACTCAAGTTTAATAGATATACTATATAATTACAAGACGACAAAAGTATAATACTTACTTAAAATATTAGTATACTAACCTTAAGCTAGTAATAATAACAAAATCGTCGATTTTACAAGTAGTTATAGAATTATATATAAGAACTTTTAATAAAAGAGTAATATATAGTCTAGCAAGCTCGCGAGATATATATTACTTTGTCTATTAATCTAAAGCTATATATAATCTATTATTACTACTTAAGCTATTAATATAACTAAAGAAGATATTAAATTACTTAATAAACAACTTCAATAATAACTATAAAGTAATTTTAGAGAATTATACTTTGTGAAGCTCGATAAGTAACTACTATAACTTATTGTCTTTATAGACGCCTTATTTATTAATAACAAGGATCTTTTCTCTCAAATCGACTATATTCTAGTCCTTGCAGATAGTAGCAATAATACTAATATATTATACTAGTTATCTATTAAATACAAGAGAGTTACTAGAAGCGTTCTAGTCTTAGAACTATATAAATAATATATAGATTCGATATAGATATATTAATTAAAGTGACTATTGAAATAATTTTACAGATTAAGCTTTTATTAATTATTTATAGATTCAAGGTATTATATAAATACTTAGTTAAATTGGGAACTATACAGGAGAAGTGCCTTATGATCAATATAATATACCTCCGATAGGTATATGAGAGATGTGAGATCGCCGAGGTCAAATAATCAATAGTAGTACTAATCTAGCTAATTCTATAACTAAATCAAGGTTATTAGAGTCCTGAAAGCTCTGATTGACACAAATAAGGTCTAGTTAGAGAAAAGGAATAGATAAAACGTAAAGTATTACTAAGAAATGAAATCATACTAAGTCTAATTAGGAATTAATATAAATTGAAGAGAAACTATATTTTTGGGCCTTTCTACAATTTTCTAGAGAGGCTCTAGTATTAGTACAAATAATTAGCTATAGTTATATAACTTATTATATAATATAACTAGTCTTGATTAGGTTAGTGTAGCGGGAGCTATAGAGAGATATTTAAGCTCCTGCTTTTTCTATAACACAAAATATTAACAATTCAACTAACAAATATAAATAGTATATTATATATAATATATAATTTGCTTTATATTACTAGTGAATCGACAATAAATAATTAACTATAGTTATATAACTTATTATATAATATAACTAATTCTGATTAGATTAATATAACAAAGACTATAAAGAAATATTTAAGCTTTTGCTTCTTTTATAATATAAAACAATAATAATTTAATTAATTAATATAAATAATATATTATATATACTTATATAATTTACTTTATATTACTAGTAAATCAATACTAATTAGTTAGCTTTTAGATTAGAAATTTAAAAAACACGAATTTACTAAATATTAGAACTCTTATCTCTAATCAAAATATTAAACTCTTACTTTTCAAAATATTAGATTCTTATCTTCAATTATTTAATTATTTAATTATTTAATTATTTAATTACTTAACTACTTATCTACTTGCAAGTAAATATCCAAGAGACTCTAATTATACTTAATATTGTTTTTAAATATATAATTACAAAAATATTATAATTTAATAACTAAAAGTTATAATAGACTTTTTATAATAATAAGATTATAATATTAATATCAAAATAACTATAATTAAAGAGCTTAATAATTTTGTTATAAAGTAAATAATATTTTAAGAAGAAATAAAAGTTTATAATATTAATCTATAAAAGTTCTATAAATTGAAATTCAAGTTATTTACTTTAGTTATATTTAATAAGATTATATTTATTTTTAGTAATATAAAGTCTTTGTTTTACAAATTTATAAATAAAAAATTATATATATTCTTAGAAATACTTTTACTAAAAAAGTTAAATATAAATAAATTTAATAAGAAATTTTTAATACAAAAGAGATTCTAGAAAGATATTTAGTTTTATTATAAATATTAATTCAAGAAAAGTTATTTAATAATATTAATATTAAATATAAATATAAATATAACTTCTTTTAAATTAGACAAAACTTATAATATTAAACTTAAGCTTAAGCTAAAGCTAAAAACTAGACTTTTTAATATTTTACTTAAGATTAAGATTAATCTTAAACTAAATTTTAATATTAAACTATTATATAATTTATTTAATTAATTAATATAGTCAAGTAAATTTTAGAAATTACAAAAATTTATACTAAAAAATAAAAATATAATAAAACTAATAATTACTTTAATTATAAATATATTATTTTTATTAATATTTATTAAAGAATTAAACTTTTAGAAAATATTCTAATTAAAGTTTTTTTAATTATATTAAAGAGATTTATATTAGAATAATATTATATAAATAAATTATTTAATATTATTATTCAAAAAGCTTATAATAATCTTTATATTTTCTTTAAAGATTTTAAATATTATTAATAAAACTTTAATAAATAAATTTTAATTATATATATTATTATTATTATTAAAAATCTAAATAAATTAATATATAAAAATATTTAAAAGTTTATTAATATATTTTATAAGCTTTAATATAGTTTTATATTAATATTATAAAATATAAAATTTTTATATAATCGAGTTATTATTATATATTAAGATTTATTTATTTATTAATTTATTATTTCTAATCTTTTAATAAAACTTTTAGTCTTTATTAATAAACTATAATTATTAATTATAATATATAAAAAGAAATAAACTAATATTAATATATTTTTTATAAATTAATAATAATATTATTAATCTAATAATAGAAATTAATATATATAAAACTAATATTCAAGAGTTTATTTTATATATTAAAAAAAAGATTATTATTTCTAGAAATATATATAACAAGAATAAAAAGAATTAAAAGCAAAATTCAAGATTAAGAATCTTTGTAACTTTAATTTAAATACTTATAATTTTAATAGTAAATTTGAGTAAGTTTATTATTAATATATTATTAACTTTAAATATAATTCTAACTTTAATATTAATAATAAATTTATTATTACTTTAAAAACTCTTATTATAAAAGATAATTAAGTTAATTTATTAGATATTATTTAAAGAAGTTTTTTTATTTTCTATAATATTTTTTCAAAGTATATTATTATTATAATAATTATAATACTCTCAAATTAAGTTTATATATATTAGCTATTATATAAATATTTAATTAATTTAATATTTAAATAACTAATAAATTTAATTTCTATATTTAATAATATTAATAACTATTTTATTATAATAACTTAATATAATTTTAATTAATTCTATAAAATTATTATTAATATAAGAATAATCAAGTATTCTATAATAAATCTAATATAATTCAAAGCTTTTTAATAATTAATATCTAATATTACTTTTAATAAAACTATTAAAAAAAATATTATTATATAATTTAAAATCAAAGTAATCTTATTTATAAGCTTTACTTTAATTAAGATATTAATTAATAATATTATATTTTATATTATATTAGAAAATATTTTATTTCTCTTTAGTTTTAAAGATATAAATAATTTAGATATTTATTTTAATAATTTTCTTAATATATTTATTATAGTTATTAATAATATACTAGTAATATAATAATTTAATTATTTATTTCTATTATAAAATACTTTTTTATAATTATTTTTTATTAAATTATTTAATTACTTTTTTATAATTATAAAATTATAATAATTATATTACTAATTTAATTAATTATTTATTTCTAGACTTTAGTAATATTAATTTACTAGTAATATAAAGAAATTATATATTGTATATAATAGATTATTTATATTTATTAATTAAATTATTATTATTTTATATTATAAAAGAAGCAAAAGCTTGAATATCTCTTTATAGCTTTTGTTATATTAATCTAATTAGAATTAGTTATATTATATAATAGATTATATAATATAATATATAAAGTTCTCGCTTATATAGAGTTCTCGCGTATTTCGCCTTACTCTCTAATATTCTAAACCTTGAAACTATTTACTATAAGCTATAAACAATAATCTAGTAAATTATATTCTAAAGAAAATATACAAAAGATAATAATTAACTAGAAAAACAAAGAGTATTAATCGATTCGAGCTATAATAGCCTATTTTACTATTCTAGCCCAAATATTGACTAATCGAATAGCTAAATATAAACTATATATAATAGTTTATAAGAAGATCTAATTACTTTCAAATATAGAAGAAAAAACATTAGAATAATAGATTACACGACTTACAAATACTAGATATCTAATAACTTCTATATTAATTATAAAAACAGCTAAGAAAATTTGTATAATATATATTAAGCTTACTTCCTCTCCAAGTATTCTCTCTCTTTAACTATATCCAATTAGCTACAAATAGCTTTATAAGTTCTTAAATCAATATTTTATATTAAAAAAAACTTACTCTAAACAATTAAAGTCTACAAGATATAAAAAGATAATATTTAATAGAATATCTTAGTAGTTCTAGATATTTCAAATATATTTTATAGAATAGAACTATAAACTATAGAATATATATAATATAAATAAGACAGAATTTATAGTTAAAATAACTTAATCAATATATATAATTATAGATTCTATATAGAAAATATATTATAAGACTATACTTAGTTAACAAAAGTAAATAATTATAATTAAATATATAAATACTATTAATAAGATTCTTTTATTTATAGTTATATTCAAGACTTAATATACAAATTCTAACTAGATATTATAGAATATATTAATTAATTAAAGATTTTCTACTAGTTAAAATAGTTAGACTTTTGATAGCTATAATTATAAATAGTTATAAACTATATTCAAGCTTAAGTTATATAAGAAATCTAAAAATAATTTATATCTATTTATTACTAATAGCTATTCTAGTTATATAACTAAAAATATAATTAACTTTTATATTAACTATAATATTAACCTTCTTATATTATTATTTTATTACTTATATATATTTTAATCTTTAGATATAAATATATTTAGTCTAATAAAGAAATATTATATATATAAGACTAACAAACTTATTTGAGCTAAACTTAATTATTTTTTATAAATAAAGTAAGTTATATTATATTAAACAATTTAACTAAAGATCCTCTTAGAAGAAAATATATATAATATATAAAGAAAGACTAGCTTAATATCTTTTTATATAAATAAAATACTTAATTAACTTTCTACTCTCTTTTAATCTTAGTCTATTACTTTTTAATAATTAACTAATAATTCTTAACTAGACCTTTTAATATTCAAAAGCTCTCTCTCTAATAAAACTAAACTTTGTATAGTAAACTTAGTATTTAAATTAGTATTAGTAAATAATAAAATTATTACAAGTCTAACTTGTTAATATAGTAGTTATATAGCTAAGTTACTTGAAAGGGCAAATACTAAGAATATAATACTAAGAAAAGAGCTAGAAGAACAAAATACAATACTTAATCGACGAAAGACTTATAAAAAAGGCAAAAGAGTTAAATTACAAGGCTAATTTGTATTTAGTATAATTGAAGTATTGAAAATTGCTAGAGAGGCAGAAAAGACTCTAGTTACAAAATAACTATATAGAAGACCACGAAAGAGGTCAATTAAAGAGATAGAAAAGAATAAGGAAGACAAAGAGTATTTAAGTAATTCTACTAATTCAGATTCTGTGAGGAGTTTTATTATAGTTAAAGATTAGTTGTTTTGTATAGAGTAGTTAAAGAAAATATACGAGAACTCTATATAAGCGAGAATTTTATATATTATATTAATTATAGCTAATTATTTATACTAATACTAGAACTTCTCTAGAAAATTATAAAAGAGTTCAAAAATATAGTTTCTCTTTAATTATATATTAATTCTCTAATTAGATTTAGTATAATTTTATTTTTTAATAATTATTTTATTCTCTATACTTTAATATTACTTCTGTTTTCAAGATATTTATATTACTTCTACAAGAGTTCTAGAAATACTATATTAAGTATTTCTTTTTTCTAGAATAATAATATAATCTATAGAATTTTTAGATATAAATATTCTATATTCTATTTATTTCTTTTTCTTTAACTAAATTTTATTTGTATTAATAAAAGCTTTTAGAGCTCTTAATAATCTTGACTTAGTTATAGAGTTAATTAGATCAATATTACTATTAATTTATTTGAACTTAGCGATTTTATATCTCTTATATATTTATTGGAAATATATTATATTAATTATAAAATACTTCTCTTATATAGTTTCTAATTTAATTAGATAGTTATATAATAATCTTAAATCTATATAAATAATTAATAAAAGCTTGATTTATAAAATTATTTTAATAGTTACTTTAATTAATATACTTATATTAAATCTATATATTATTTTGTATAATTCTAAGACTAAAATACTTTTAGTAACTCTTTTATATTTAATAAATAATTAATATAATATATTAATATTATTATTATTTACAAGAACTAGAATATAGTTAATTTAAGAAAAAAGATTTTTGTTATTAGTAAATAAAATATCTATAAAGATAATAAATTATAATAAATATTTATTAAACTTTACAAAGTATAATTTTCTAAAATTATTCTATAGTTATTATTAGAATTATTTATTAAATAATTTAATATTATCTTTAGTTATATTAATAGTTTAAATAATAACTAATAAATTATATATAGTTTTAAATTAATAAATAAAAATAATATATATCTCGTGAGTTTATTAAATTATATATTACTCTTTTATTAAAAGTTTCTTATATATAATTCTATAGCTATTTATAAAATCGACAATTTTATTATTATTAATAAACTTAAAATTAATATATTAATACTTTTAAATAAATATTATACTTTTTTTATCTTATAATTATAGTTATTTTATTATTAGTTAATATTACAAAACTAGAATAAGTTAACTAGTTAATTAATAATAGACTTTTATAAAATAGCTAATTATATAACTATAAGCTTTTTATAGAGAACTATATAATTACTTAATATTATAAATATTACAAGTATAATTATATAATATAAATCTATAGTAATATTTAAAGATATAGATTTTATATCTTTATAGTTTATTTTATTAATAATTGTCTCTTCTAGTAATTATTAGAGAACTATTAGTATATAGTTTATATAAAGCCAAAAGCAAAGTATATTATATAGACTAGAGAATACTTAGAAAAGAAAAAGAAAACTAAGACTACAAAGTAAATATATATTTAATAGTCTCGAAAGTTTTAAGAGCTATAGATTTATAGATTATAATATATAAAGATTAATCTCTTTATCTTATCTCTAGTAACTATACTTGAGATAAAAGATATAAAGATTACTAGTTAACCAAAGTAATTAAGAGAAGCTAATAAACTATTAAATATAACTAAGTATAAACTAGACAAGTCTAAGAAAGAATTAAATAATAGTATAAATAAATTAATTCGAGATATATTTATATCTTTTGAGAAATAGAGTTTAATAAAATATTAATCTTAGTATAATAGACTATAAGAAGATTAATAGAAGATATATAAAAGAATAGATATTTAGATTTTTATTTATTTTCTAGTTTTCTAAGAATATAAACAAAAGACAAGTTTATTAGTAATTACTAAGATACTAGATTTTATCTTGTAAATAAAAGTTCTATATAGCTATATAGCTAAATTAGTATAAGAAATAAATAAATAAATAAATATTTTATAATTATATAATATATTTATTAAACTTAAAATTATAATTAATTAATAATTATTTATAAGTCTTAGCTAGAAAATTAATCTTTTCTAAGTAAGTTTATTTTACTTGAATAAAGTTATTATTTTCAAGAATTAAAATATTATTAGTTTATTAATAGCTTTTGAATATAATAATTATAATAAATTTTAAACTAATAATTATTAGCTTTTAATATATTATATAATAATTTTATAATTTATAAAATTAAGTCTTTTTCAAGTCTAAGTATTTATATAAGTTTTATAAATAATTATATATAGAAATTACAATTTAAAAAGTTCTAGATTATATATAAACTTATAAAATATCTTATAAATTAAGAGTAATATTATATAAGACTATTATTAAAGTAATCTCAAATATAATTCTCTAACTTATTTATTAAATAATTAATAATTAAGTTAATATAATAGACTTCTTGTTATTATTATATATTTATATAACTAGTCTTGATTTTTCAAAAGTCTTATTAATATTTATATTCTTGACTTTATTAATAAAGCAAATATTAAAAATATATATTCTCTTGAAAATTTAATTAATAGATTCAAAAATATCTTTTTTAAGAAGTTTTATAACTTTCTTATATCTAGAGATCTTGAATTAGATTTTATTTTATAGTAAATATTTATCTTATAGAAATATAATAATATTAGCTATATTTATAATAATAGAATATTTATAAAGTTAATCTAAATATTACTTAATAATTTCAAGTTCTTATAGACTATTTCTAGATTTAAATAAATTATTTTTAGATTTTTATAAGTCTTTCTTAAGTTTTAAAACTTGTATAATAATAGTATCTCTTTTAAATAAATTTATAGACTAATTAATAGAGTTATAAAAGAGTTTAATAGCTATAGAATAAAAAAAATATTATTATATAAAAAAACTAGAATATAATTCTTATTAATAATATTAACTAGTCTATATAGACTTTTCTAATTATTATTTTTTATTTATATTACTTTTTTGCTATATTATAATTTATAAATTTAATTCTAGATTATAAATAACTTTAATATTTAGACTATTATAAATATTAAAAATACTTGTAATTTATTATTTAATTTATAAAGTTATAATTTCGATTATTATTATTTTAATAATAATAGCTTTTTATATTATAATTATTAATAGACTATTAAACTTACTTATTCTAAAATAAGTATTTGTCGATTCACTAGTAATATAGAGCAAATCATATATTGTATATAATGTACTATTTATATTTGTTAGTTAAATCATTGATATTTTGTGTTATAGAAGGAGCAGGAGCTTGAATACCTCTCTATATCTCCTGCTACACTAATCTAATCAGGACTAGTTATATTATATAATAACTTATATAACTATAGCTAATTATTTGTACTAATACTAGAGCCTCTCTAGAAAATCGTAGAAGGGCCCAAAAATATAGTTTCCCTTTAATTATATATTAATTCCCTAATCAGGCTTAGTGCAATTTTATTCCTTAGTAACTACTTTACTCTCTATACTCCAATATCACTTCTATCTTCAAGAGTACTCCTATACTCTATATCTCTATATCGCTTCCAGGGGGAGCTCTAGGAGTATAGTATCTAGTACTTTCTCCCCCTAGAGTAGTGATATAGTCTATAGAATCTACAGATATAGATACTCCACGTTCTATCTATTCCTTTTTCTCTAATTGGACCTTGTTTGTATCAATCAGGGCTTTTAGAGCTCCTGATAACCTTGACTTAGTTATAGAGTTAGCTAGATTAGTACTACCGTTAATCTATTTGATCTCGGCGATCTCACGCCTCTTATATACTTGTCAGAGATATATTATATTGATTATAAGGCACTTCTTCTATATAGTTCCCAATTTAACTAGATATTTATATAATAACCTTGAATCTGTATAGATAATTAATAGAAGCTTAATCTATAGAATTATCTCAATAGTTGCTTTAATTGATATATTTATATTGAATCCGTGTATTATTCTATATAGTTCTAAGGCTAGAACACTTCTAGTAACTCTCTTGTATTTGATAGATAACTAGTATAATATATTAATATTATTGCTATTGTCTACAAGGACTAGAATATAGTCGATTTAAGAGGAAAGATTTTTGTTATTAACAAATAAGGTATCTGTAAAGATAATAAATTGTAATAAGTACTTATTGAGCTCTACAAAGTATAGTCCTCTAAAACTACTCTATAGTTACTATTGAAGTCGTTTATTAAGTGATTTAATATCTCTTTTAGTTATATCAATAGCTTAGGCAGCAACTAATAGATTATATATAGCTTTAGGTTAGTAGATAGAGGTAATATATACCCCGCGAGCTTACTAAGCTATATATTGCTCTTTTATTGAAAGTCTCTTGCGTGTAATTTTATAGCTACTTGTGAAATCGACAATTTTGTTATTATTGACTAGCTTAAGGTTAGTATACTAGTACTTCTGAGTAAGTATTATACTTTTGTTGTCTTGTAGTTATATAGTATATCTATTAAACTTGAGGTTATAATCAATTAATAGTTACTCGCGAGCCTTAGCTAGAAAATTAGCCTTTTCTAGCTAGACCTGTTCTGCTTAAATAAAGTCATTATTTTTAAGGATTAAGGTATTGTTAGTTTGTATTCCGACAACGCCAAAGGGATTAGTAGTATATAGAAGGCAGGGATTATATATTGACTGATTTATTGACAGCTCTTGAATATAGTAGCTATAGTAGGTTTTGAACTAGTAATTGCTAGCTTCTAGTATACTATATAGTAGCTTTATAACTTGTAGAATTAAGCCTTTTTCAAGTCCAAGTGTCTATGTAAGTTCTATAGGTAGTTATATATAGAAATCACGATTTAGAAGAGTTCTGGATTATATATAGACTTGTGAAATATCTTGTAAGTTAAGAGTAATGTCGTGCGAGGCTATTATTGAGGTGATCTCAAGTATAATTCTCTGACTTATATATTGAATAGTTAGTGATTGAGTCAATATAATAGACTTCTTATTATTGTTATATATCTATATAACTAGTCTTGATTTCTCAAAAGCTTCATTGATACTTATATTCTTGACTTTATTAACGAAGCAGATATTAAAAATATATACTCTCTTGGGAATTTGATTGACGGATTCAAAAATATCTTTTTCAAGGAGTCCTATAACCTCCTTATGCCTAGAGGCTTTGAATTGAGTTCTATCCTGCAGGGGAAACTTATCTTGCAGAAATATAGTAATATTAGCTATATTTATAATGACAAGATATTTACAAGGTCGACTTAGTTGTCATTTGATAATTTTAGATTCTTGTAGACTATTTCTAGGTTTAAACAGGTCGTTTTCGAGTTTTTGTAGATCTTTCTCGAGTTCTAGAACTTGTACAATAATAATATCTCCCTTAGGTAAATCTGTAGACTAGTTAATAAAGTTATAAAAAAGTTTAATAGCTATAGAATAGAAGGAGATATTGCTATATAAAAGAGCTAGAATATAATTCTTACTAGTAATATTAACTAGTCTATATAGACCTTCTTAGCTACTATTTCTATTTATATTATCTTCTTGCTATATTATAACTTGTAAATTTAACTCTAGATTATAAATAACTTTAGTATTTAGACTATTATAAGTATTAAAAATATTTGCGATTTATTGTTTAGTTTATAGAATTATAATTTCAGTTATTGTCTTTTTGATAATAGTAGCTCTCTATATTATAGTCGCTAGTAGACTATTAAACTCATTTATTCTAAGATAGATATTATATACTAGAAGTATTAGAATAAGGCTATTAGGACTAGTGAAGTTATTAATAATCTTGAATATTATCTATAGAGTTATTTTCTTGTCGATATCTAGTATCTCGATAATAATAATATAATAAATATACTAAATTAGTCTATAATACTATTTTATAATTTCTATAGAGTTATAAGCTTCTATTAATATAATTTTGATTTTAGTACTAATAGACTTAGCTATTTAATAGAATTTCTTGCTAATGAAGTTCTTGTCTAAGTTAGTTATAATTTAGTCAAGAGGACTTAAGTAGATATTGATTTAGTATATTCAAAGGATATCTCAGATAGTTTTAGTACTAATATTGCTAAACTAGTATCTAGCTTAATATTATATAGCCTCGTTAATAATATAGAATACTAGAGTTAAAGTAATATAGAAAATATTAATAATAATTAAATAATTAAGCTTATATTATTATATAAATTAAATCTAAATCTACTAGATAGTTACTATATTATAATAGTACTTGTAATATTTAGTAAAGTAATTAAGAGCTTTTTATTAACTTTATAGTTAGTCTATTCTAGGATCTATTAAAGTCTAGAAATAAATAAATAACTGAATTGGCGATATAGTTACTATAGCTCTATAATATAAGAAAGTAATTAATTAATTTAGTAAGAAATAACTATAGAGAAGTATTTATAATAAAATAAGTAGCTAAATTATTATACTACTAATATATTACTAGTAGTTATAATAAGTATATCAAGAAGATTATTAAAGTAAATGTCTAGAGTATTTATATTTCCAAGACTAAGGAGAAATAAAGTATTTTCTAGTATAATATAAAATATAATATTACAATTAGTATCTTAATCGAAGCAGAGCCTATAGATAAGGTTACTCTAATCTCGAATTATATAATAATACTACTTTTGATAGTTTTATTAAGGGTAATATCAGTATTAGCTACTAAAAAGCTTTGAATTATACTAGGCCTACTATAGATTGCTTGACTACTTCTATATAATAATAATTCTATAGAATTAATTGAAATTATATCGAGTTACTATAATAAAATAGCTATCGATATTACTAGATATAGAGATCAAGTCTATTAGCTATTTAGATATCGAATCAATTAAATATTTGAGTAATAGTTAATATATATAAGCTTGATTCGAGAGTACTACACTATTACAGCAGTAGTATACTTTGAAAGAGTATCGCAGGAGGTAAAAAACTTCCTTGAGAATATTTAATTAATTAACTTGATTATCTTTATAACAAGGGCTTTAGAGTAGTAGTAAATTTGTTATTAGTATCAAAGTCAGAGTTATATTCAAAGTCGGTAATATATTAATAGTAGACTTGCTTAAATTTACTATTGAAATTGCGAGTATTTGGATTAAAGTTATAGAGATTCTTGCCTTGAATTTTGCTTTTGACTCTTCCTGTTCTTGCTATATATACTTCTAGAAGTAGTAACTTCTTTCTTGTATATAAAACAGGATCCTGAATATTAGCTTTGTATATATCGATTCCTGCTATTAGGTCAGTAATAATATTATTGATTTTAAAAAATATATTAATACTAGTCTATTCCTTTTTATATATTATAATTGACAATTATAACTTGTTAATAAGAACTAAAAGCTCTATTAAAAAGTTAGAAATAATAAATCGGCAGATAGATAAGTCTTAGTATATAGTAATAATTTAATTATATAGAAATTCTACACTTTGTAGTATTAGTATAAGGCCGTATTAAAGCTTGTAAAGTATATTAATAAGCTTTTAGATATTCTTGTATATTGATC
>JAJTIW010000068.1:0-28412 GCA_021365295.1 Tricladium varicosporioides | reverse complement strand
GGAGCTAGCTGAAGCTATAAAATCGAATCAGGCAACTCGAGAAAGTAGCTGTCTCAGACGTCGTTCTTTTACAAAATAGGTATTTAGCGGCTATATGTCGCCGTGCCTCCAAAACAAGGGAATTGCTAATATACAAGAGAAAGAATATTAAAGAAACTTAGAATTTCTTTTATTAGGCGGAATTAAAGTAAAGGGAAGACAGTGATATAATATAAACTACTAATATAGCAAAGGTTATATATTGTATATCCTGCTTCGAAGGGATTGCACAGGATATATAGAAAAGGAGGGAAAGGATAGTAGGAGTTAATATAACAATATAAGAGGACTTCGTTGAATTTATAAAGGATACGATCTCTGACCTAGAGAATCGAAACCTTGACGCAATTAGCAGATATACAAAGGCTATATAGCGATTAGGCCAAAGTATACAAGGATTCCTCTCTTATTTAGATAGTATCGAGGATAAGCTAGAGTATACAGAAGAAAGATATAGTAGGGACTATTTATTCGCAAAGCTAAAGCCGGAGATATATATAAAGATCAATCGTCAAGGAAACGTTCTAATTGACAGAGATCGCCTTATTGCCCAGGCAATATATATTGAGAATTACCTTTCTATAAATAATCGCGAAATAGCCCAAGCTAACAGGCCAAATAAGCAACGATAGCGAGACAATAGTAAAAACAAAAGAAAAGAAAGAGAAAGAAGTCCTTCGCCTTTAAAGGATACAAAGCGCAGATAATACAACGAGGTAACAACAACGCCTAATAATATATCTCTTCAACGAAGGTAAGACAGGGAATCAGTAATATACTTCAAGTATAATAAAACGGGCTACTATACTAGTATATACCCTGAGCAGAAGTATTATAATTGTAACAAAGCAGGCCACAAGTCGTACACTTGCCCAGAACCGCGAAAACCAGGAAACGACCGCGCCCTGCAGTAGTAGCGCTCGTAGACGCTCAGGGCGAAGGAAACCAAAAAACGAGAATAGTAATTGAAGTAGTATTAAATATAGGGGAGGAGAGACGCAGGGTAAAAGCTTTAGTAGATTCAGGCGCTGAGGCGAATTATATATAGAGGAAGCTAGTAGTGGAAATGGAGATTCCAGGTAAAAAGGAGGGAATAACTCGATTAGTCTCTCCAGGTGGCGAGAGAATATACTCTTACGCAAATTATTATATTCGGGTTATTATAACTAATATATATAAAGAGCGACAGAAGGCTAACCTTGATATAGTTTCCTGCGATTTTGCACTAGGCAATATTAGCCTTATTTTAGGTTTCTTATAGCTAGCTATAATAGACTCTATTATATTCTTCGGTACAACGACGTAGAGGCATCAAGTAAACGTAGCGAGACTTGAGATATAACTAGCTAAAAAATTTGTAAAATTGGCCTAGTCGGAGCTATATATTTATATACTTTATATTACTTCTACGACAGAGACACGACAGGTAGCTGCTATAGAAGCAAAAGGAGAAGTTTCTCTTCCTTCTAAACTTTAGGATTTCTCTTATACTTTCTTAATAACTAAGGCTAATATTCTTCTCGAATATTATATAATAAAGTACTATATTAATCTCGAACTAGGGACCTAACTATTATATAGGCTAATTTATACTTTATTAGACAAGAAACTTAAAGTGTTGCGCGAGTATCTAAAAACTAGCGAGACAAAGGGTTGGATCTGTCGTTCTACTAGCCCTATAGGCGTATTTATTATATTTGTACTAAAGAAAGGAGGTAGTTTATACCTTTGTGTAGATTATCGAGGTCTGAATCGGATTATGATTAAAAATCGAATGTCTCTATTATTTATTAGCGAAACAATGGATAGACTCGGGCGGGCGAAGCTATTTACTAAGCTCGATCTAAAAGACGTATATTACTGTTTACAAATCAGGGAAGGCAACGAGTGGAAGACGGCCTTCTGTATATAATATAGATATTTTGAATATTATATAATATTGTTTGGCCTTTTCAATGCCCCTGTTACCTTTTAGGCTTATATTAATTATACTCTTGTAGGATTAGTTGATATTATTTGTATAGTTTACCTCGACGATATTCTAATCTATTCAGAGGATCCTACTGAGTATACGAAGGTAGTCCGAAGGGTCCTCGAACAGTTATAGTAGTATTAGCTATTTGTTAATTTGGCGAAATACGAATTTAGTATAACCTCTATAGAATTTCTAGAATTTGTGATTAGTCCCGACGGGGTCACGATAAAGGCTAGCCGGGTTGCTGTAATCAAGGACTAGCTAATATTAATAACTACTTGGGAGCTTTAGGTGTTTCTGGGCTTTGTAAACTTCTACAGGAGATTTATTCTAATATACTCCAAAGTAGCGAAAGTGTTAATAGACCTTTTAAAAGGGAAGGGAACTAGAAGATTTAACTAAATAGTATTTACTGAAGTATTCTTCTAGATATTGAAAGACGTCTTTATAATAGTGCCAATCCTTTAGTACTATAACTTAATACTATAAATAATAATAGAGACTAATACTTCTAGGTTTGTAGTTACAAGGATTATATTCTAGTTGTTTGGCGAGGGGCCAGATATATATTAGTATTTTATTGCCTTCTTCTCCAGGAAGCTTACTAATATAGAATCTCGATATAAGACTTATAATACTGAGTTATTAGCTATTATTTTGGCTTTTAGAACGTAAAAATATTATCTAGTATATATCTGTTATATAGTTATTATTAAGTCTAACTATAATAACTTGAAATATTTTATAACTAAAAGAAAGTTTAATAATAGGCAAGTACAATAAATAAAGGAATTAGTAGCCTTTGACTTTATATTAAAATATTGGGCGAGAAAAAAGAATTTTGTAAATAGACTATTGAGGCGCCCTGATTATATAACAAAAAATAAGTCTAAGGAAACTTTACTATCTATCCTTTACATGAAGCTCCGAGCGACAGAGAGAGAACTAGCTCTGTTAATAGTAACATTTAGTCGCTATATTATTCCTGTAACGTCACAATTCAAAGCTTAGAAGAGGGGAGGTAGGCACTCTCCGATCAGCGAGATACTAAAGTCATAGCCGTAAGTAGTTGACTATTTTAATAACAGAGTAATACGAGTGACCTGCCTACTTAAGCCTATCGCTAGTATAGCTAGTTGCAAACAGTATATACTATAGGTTTTAGTAGTATAGGCAGCTGAACCCGAAACAGTTTATCTTCAAAATGAAGAGACGCTTGTCGAATTACTAGCTATATTACAAAAGAGTGACCCTTTTGTGCAAAGCAGGTAATATAACGGGTACTCGAAGCCTAGTAAAGCTAGAGATGTCAAGACTTGGGAACTTGATACAAATAGATTGTTACGATACTGTGGCGCTATATATATACTGAATAATTCAGTAGTACAAGCAGAACTATTGCAGGTTAATTATAATGACCCTTTAGGAGGCTACTTTGGTATAAGGAAGATACTAAAGTTACTCTAGCGGAAATACTTTTGGAAAGAAATGAGAAAAGATATATAACAGTATATAAAAACATACTCTATTTGTCAGAGGACAAAGGTAAAAAGATACCTTCCCTATAACGCTTTGAGTTCGTTCTCTCTGCTAACAAGGCCCTGGGAGGAAATTACACTTGACTTTATAACAGGATTACCTTTATCGAGATTTCAAGGCAAGGTCTATAACTCGATCTTAGTTATTGTCGACAGGTATACGAAGCTAGTACAATATATCTCTATAACTAAGGATATTATAGCCCCTTAACTAGTAGAGCTATTTATAGTCTATATTGTCAAGGATTTTGGGATTCCGAAGAGTATAATATCTGACTATAATTTAGTATTTACTAGTTACTTCTAGTCGATACTTTGTTTCTACTTGAAGATTAGAAGGCGCCTAAGTACTACCTTTTACTCGCAGACTAATAAATAGACAGAAAATCTAAATTAGATTTTGGAATAATATTTATACTATTATATAACCTACTAGCAAGACAACTAAGCCACAAAGCTAGTACTTGTAGAATTTATATATAATAATTCATTTTATTCGACAATTGAAACCTCACTCTTTTTTGTAATATATATATTTTATTTATTAATTGAATTTCACGTTAAGGATAATATTCTTGAAGGGGAGGCGCCAGCTGTCCGCGAGAGGATACAAAAAATCAAAGAAGCTAGAAAAAAGCTAGAGTAGTAGTAGTAGAATATAGTCGATATACAAAAAAGAAACTATAATAGACATTGTTTATTAATATAATTTAAAATTTATAATCAAGTAATATTACAAGCCAAAAATATTCGCTAGCTACGACCTAGCATAAAGCTTACAGACTAATATCTAAGCCCCTTTAAAGTTTTAGAAGTTATTAATAATTATAGCTAAGCCTACAAATTGAAATTACTATTTTTATATTATATTTATAATATATTTCATGTCTCGCTCTTGGAGCTATAGTATTCTTGGGCTAGAGCCGTCTTAGAGCCTGAAATAGTAGAAGTAGTAGGAGAGGAAGAATATAAAGTAAAGTCAATTATAGCCTATAGAGACAAGAGACAAAGAAGAGAGTATCTAGTTCGCTAGAAAGGCTACTTGTCTACAGACAATACTTGGGAGCTATTAGAAAACTTGGCTAATGCTAGACAAGAGGTTGAGAAATATATAAATCGGAACCACGTCGGCAAGCCTGCGACAAGCTAGAGACAAAAAAGGTAGAGTCTATTGTAGAAAATCAATACAAAAACTATTACTCAAAAGTATCGCAAGAATCTAGAAGATATATATAATTTAAATTCCCTTAGACCCTACTATTACGACCCTGGCTAGGACTCGGTATAACCGCGATACTCTTACTATCGTTGTTATCGTTATTATCTTTATCGTCGGGATTATCCCGAGTAATAAAAGGGAGATTTGCCTTTTGAGTTAGTAGGTGTGAAGAAGGGGTAGTACTAGCATTTATCTAATATCGGAGGACGTCCAAAATACCTTCTGTCGTAGATTGGAGCTAGGCCAGGGAACTGAGAATGGCTTGGCTTATTCACTGGATAGTTAAAGGGATCCGAGTAGCCCGTACGACTACTTCAACCCGAGAGGTATATATCGCCTGGGTAGCAGTAATAGTAGCTACTACTACTTGCCGACTAGGGGAACCCGAAGCTATTCTACTACTAGAATCGACTAGTTGTATAAGTCGATTTAACCGCAATATGTAGGACTGTGGGACCTTGGGAAAATTAGAGTCAAGCTAGTCTTGGACTAGGAATAGACTTACTATATAGTGTTATGGCGCTAGCTCTAGTACTGCTCTGAGACGTGTGAGAGCGAATATGAGTCTGATTATACTAGAACTAATAGGTTATATCTAAGGATATTTTGAATATATTCAAAAGAAAAGAAGAAGAAGGATCCCAAGCTCCTTTTCAAGCTTCACTACCCCTGACGCACAGACTCAAGTCCGAGGTTGGCCCGTTCTTAACTTGTCCTGTGTATGATAATTACCTGACTAAGATATACGTGAAATGTCAATATCACATTACCCCCCTCCTTCCAGAAGAACCTGACCCTAGGTTCTGAATTGAATCTGATTCTGGGGCGTAGCCTGTCGCGAGGTTACTGATTAATTACCGAATTTTTTGTGTACTGTTTCGGTGTAGGGTCGGAGGAGATTCGTTGTAGCTACGGTATTAGTTGGTATATTCAATGATGAATAGTGTTAGTATTGTCGACAGTGAATCGTAACTTTGCTATTGTTCTGGCCACAATAGGAAACTGTTCCAAAGGAAGAGGTTGGTAGGGTAGTAGATAAAACTCAGGATCTGCCTCGAGTTTTTGGTTCTTTCTTTCTTTCTTTTTCTTCAGACTACTGTTATAGCTATAATAATAATAAAATTTTCTGCTACTACTATTATTATAATCAAGTATGTATTAGACCTGATTCTGAGACAAGACAGTACTGACTCTGGACTAGAAAAATGTTAGTCCCAACTGCTCCCGGCACGCTTACGGAGGCCTTTCGGGTCTACTGTATTCGCTATGCCCGGCGGATAATCGTTTATAACAATTATTGGTATAATTTCGGTTCCGCTGTTTCGTTCAAATATAGTTATTGTATACGCTAGAAGGGCGTGTATACTCCTGTAAGTGTCCTGAATCCAATCCGACATAGATCTGACACTAACTAATAAAGCTTCCGTGGTTCGTCGGTGACGAGTTCCAGGAGCTGGACATTGCTATTGGAGCCGACGACGGAGCTGCCGTAGAGGCGGCTGCTACGGAGTTGAATCGTGTCCTTTGCCTAGTCTCCTCTGGTATGCCCAGAGATACTTCTGGATTGTTGCTCGGCCTGTTGGAGGAGACGCGCGCTCTTCGGATGTTGTTGGAGGAGGGTTTGGCGGTGGAGAGGGCGAGTCGGGAGGTGAGTCTGAACTAGACTGGTCTTGATGCCAAGCTGACAATATATAGAAGTTGTCGGCGGCGTTTGTAGCTTTGGGGGAGGCTGTCTTGGCGCTGGCGCCCAAGCAGAAGAGAAAGCGTTGTACGGGGGATTCGGTAGAAGGTACGCCCTCCAAGCGCTCTCGTAGTAGCTTGGTCAGATCTGACTCAGTCGTCGACCTTTATAATGACAGAGTAGAGAAGGCAGCGGGGGAGAGGTACGGAGACGCTAGTATAAGCGCCGAGGAGGAAGCTATTTTGTAGAGGGGATTTCGGCCTTGTTCCGGAGAGGAGGTAATATAGCCTACCAGTACCCTGGGTTAAAAGAGATTTTATGACTTTATAATAATTGACGGTCCTAGTTGATTATTTTCTTGTCCGAAACTAACCCGACTCCCTTCTATATCTTCATATACTTATTAGTTACTTGGTCGTCTGCTAGGTGATTGTATTCCTCTAATCCTTCTTCTTATATTTAAATCCATTCTTGTAACCGTAGCAAAGGCCCTAGCTTGCTTGGGTAGTCTTGGTAATAGTCCCTTAGCTTATGTAGAGCTTCTAAGAAATTCGAGGCTAGGTACTACGTCGGGTCCAGATCGTGGCCGACTTATATTACATAATAATAGAGTTTCTCTCGTACTAGTTTAGAAGCTAGAATCTTGTCTACTTTCTATTCTTCTTTTTTAGCAATAGCTTCACTCGGAGACTAAGCTAACTTTTGACCTAATAGTAAGTTATCTAAATACTTCTTTAGAATATCCGGCGAGAAGATATTGTAGATCTTGGAGCTATCTAATAGTTATAGTCGGTATCCGTAACCGATCCGTTCTAGTACTATAAAAGGTCCGTCGAACTTGTTTCCTAGTTTGCGATTTGGTTAATAGTTCTTCAAGTTATATATAGAGAGATATACTCGATTATCTAGTTGTTAGTCGACCCTATATTAGTACTTGTTTATTTGTTATATTATTCTCTCCTGGGTTTTTTTGATATTTTCTTTAGCTACTTGTTATATACTATATATCCGACTCGCTAACAAAACAACGTCGTCGATATTGAGTCTTTCTATTAAAGTAGCTAACTTGGGCGATTTCTAGTCTTAGCTATTTCTCGGTTCTACTCTATACTTGAGCTAATACAAAGCTATTCCAATAGTAGAGTATAGTAGTATTATTTGGGCCCTGTCTATAATAGGTATTAACTTGCTCTAATTATTCTAGAAGTAAGTAACAAATAGCCTTAGTCTCTAATCAATATATTGATTTATAATCTCTATTTGGCTATCTATTTCTTTGTAATAGGCTATAGAGAGTTTGACCTTAATATCAATAATATAACAGAATTCTTGCTAGAATAAAGAAACAAACTATAGACTATAATCGGAAATAATTGTTTCTGGAATATATCCGAATTAATATACTTACTAAATATATAGCTAAGCTATCCCGCGAGCGTCGATTGTCTTGTAATATAGTATTGATATCGAATCCTTCCCGAGTCTGTTAATAAACACAAGGATTATATTATAACTATATTTGTCTTTATTGAACTCCTTGAAATCTATGTAAATATACTGTCATAAGTAGGTAAATACAGGTAGGGGATAAAGGAAACCTTGTTGTTTGGTCTAGCGGGAGTAAGTATAGCTACAGGGGATATAGTTATTAACAAACTACTTTATATCTGATTCTATTCCGATCTAGTAATATTGCTTGGCTAGTAACTAATAGATCTTCTTGGTACTAGAATATACTATCGACAATTGAATATAGACCTCTTGAATTAGACGTATACAAAGTACTGTTTTATATCTGATATATATCTAACCTTTGTAAAGAAGTAAATTATCTTCTACTAAATAATCGGTAGATATCTTGTTTTGTAAGTCTTCAAATAACGATCTATTATCTTCGTAGAGTAGCTCCTGTAACTGATCTAAGTCTAATACTACTTTAGTATAAGCGTCAATATTAATAGATATCAAATCAGTAGTCTAGTTAGATTGATTGGCTACAAAGGTTGAAGCTAGTTCGGAGTTAATTCGCGGGTGAAGCCGGTATAGTCCTAGTAAGACTCGGGATCGACTATCAAGCTTAACTTGTTCCTATACTATTAGATCTTGCTCTTGTCGTGTAAGAATATTAGCCTTCTGATTACTTTTGCCTATTGTATAAGTGATTTGGAAATTAAAATCAGACAAAAATTTTATTTAGCGTACTTGCTTAGCTATAAGTATCTTGGTAGTCATAAAATATTCAAGTAATTTGTAATCCGAGTATATATCGACTCTGGTCTATATCGACATTAATTCGAGTCGCTATTATCAGAACGACTCGATAATTGCATATAACTCCTTGTTATAAATCTTTTAATTCAGTTCGTGTCTATTCAAGACATAAGAGTAGAATCCAATAGAGTATTACTTTTCGTTGTTATATAGCTGAGAGAGTACTCTAGCAATTATACTGTTAGACGAATCAGTTTCTAGCTTTGTAGCTAATTCGGGATTGAAGTGGTAAATATACTGAATTGCTAGAAGTTGGCGCTTGAGCTCGTCGAAGGCTTCCTGGCATTCCGACGTCTAGTTGAAAGGTTCCGAGGGACGTCTGAGTATGCTTAGTGGCTTGGCTATTGCTCCGAAGTTTCGTATAAATTGTCGGTAGAAGCTACAAAATCCAAGGAATGACTTGATGCCAGTAATTGTAGTAGGGCGAGTCTAATTGTGTAGGTATTCTATTTTGTTTGGGTCGACTTCGATTCTGGTAGTAGTAAGAATATAATCTAGATATTTGGTCCTTTCTATACTAAACTCGCTTTTTTTGATATTAGCTTGTAGTCTGGCTTCGCGTAGACGTCGGAGTACTTTCTGAACTTGCTCTTCGTACTGTCGGGGGTCCTTAGAATAGATAAGAATGTCGTCTAGGTAGGCTATATAGAAATTATTTAAATAATCTATCAAGACATTATTTATATAACGTTGATATGTAGAAGGGCTGTTGTAGAGTCTAAATGGTAGTATCTTGTATTTGTATATCCTATATCGGGTTCTGAACGTTATATAGTCTTTTGACTCGAGGTCTATTCGGATTTGATGGAAAGCCTATCGAATATCTAGCTTGGTAAATACCTTAGTCTTAGAGATTCTAGCCAGAAGTTCGTTAATATATAATAATAAGTATATATCTTTTCTAATTATAATATTAAGCTTACGATAGTCGACATAGAAATATAGGCTACTATTGGGCTTCTTTACAAAGAGTATAGATGAGGCAAAAGGATAATTACTAGTAGTTATAAAACTACAATTGAGATTGTCTAGCAAGTATTACTTTATAGCTTATAACTTATCCGTAGACTGTCTATATAAAGATATATAGCCGTAAGTCAGCTCTTTGTTTAGCTAGATCTTGTGGTCGTACAATCTGTGGGATAAGAGCTAGTTCGACTCCGACTTCGAGAAGATATCCTTAAATATAGTGTGACACTTGGGTAGCTTCTGACATATAAGCTCTAGTGTCTCGTCATTCTCTCGAATCATATCCGGTTCGCGATCTTCTAAGAGTCGATCGATCTTATATAGACTTGTCTGAAAGAACTTAGTATTCACTTTTTTCATTATATAATATAAAGTATTCGCGCCAATCTCGCAAATGTTAATACAAGGTTTCAGGGCTAGTTCGGAGTAGTTCCGTGCCCTCTTTGGTCTCGTAGTAGGTTCTGACTTAGGATTCTCTATTAACAATAGTTCTTGAGTTATTCTGGCAATCCTTTGCTTTGTATCTCTAACTTAGCTTCTACTATACTTGGCTTTTATAGAAAAAGAGTTTTGTTAGTATAGTACCTGTATTAGTATTAACCCGGGCCTCTTCTGGATATAGGAAGGACGACTTTGCTTGATTCAATATATTGTATTTACTCTAATATGTCTCCGACAATTATCCTTCTCAATTGCGTAATCTCTCCAATCAACGTCAACTTGAATGTACGATATATATTTATAGCGAAAGATATACTTATAAGGAATCAAGATATCCTTCGTCTAGATTTGTAAGCAAGGATAATCCGAAGGCTATCTGAATCGGTTCCGAGAAGGGTTCAGAAGTAGCTTAAATCTTCTCATAAATTTAATACTAATAATATAATCATGTTTTCCAAGATCTAGAACTATAAATAGCACGTTATATATACAACGTCCGTCTATAGTCAGATATAGACGTAGATATTAAGTTATTCGTATCATATATTTGCTATTGTAATTAGTCACTTCAAGGAGATACGGAAGTGTCTAATAGAATATATCGAGTACTTTTACAAGTTAGCCGGCTAGGTTCCGGCTCAGAAATAGATAACTATATACTTTAGTATCTATAAGTGATTATAGTAAAATATTAATTCCATTCATAGTTAGAGTATAGGAAACTAGGAAATAAGTACTATTTAGTAGGCGGGATAAATTCAACTTAAACAGATTATATTTGCGGAGACCTAGGAAGGAGTCTTTGCCTAGGCCTGTCCGTTTCCCTTTAGTAACTTGTCCGTCTCTTTGTCTATAGTCCTCTCTATATTTCCTTCTGACGTAGCAACCTCTCCATCCACCTCATTAATATTAGGTAAATTCGAGTACTTACTCTTGAAATATCTATATTCGCTATATTAGTAACACTTAGAGCTAATCGCTATAGGAGTATTTGATATACAACCGGGAGTAGTCCGAATCGGCGTAGAAGTGCATTACTGTAGACTGCTAGTCTCAGTAGTTATAGAGCTATAAGGACGGAAGGATAGTCCGGAGCTAGGAAGTTGCGGATTTGTTAAAAATCTAGAAGAGTTAGACCTAGTGTTGGCTTGATAGATACTCTTCTTTATTGTCGAGGGTACAACCTTTTTAATATTGGAAGGGGATAGCCTGTTAAAAGGTCTGGCTCTCTCTATCTCGACTTGGACTAGATACTGAACTATTGCCGAGAAGTTTTCTTTCCAAAGGTCTTTTACGGCCACGTTTTGTAGACGAATCCGAATCGGTAGCTTATTTCACAAGAAATGGAACCACTTAGATTCTAATATACCTCCTTTAATAATATCAGCCAAAAACCTCGCCTTGAATTCAGGAAAGCTTTCCTGCGAATACGACTTATCCTGTATATATATGTCATTAAATCAGTTTCGGGCCTCTTCCTTCTTTGTTCTAATAAGGAAGTAGGTCTTTAGGCAGGTCAGTATTTCCTCTACTGAGTTAAATTATCTGTCAGTAGATATATAGCGAGGAATAAGATACACTCTCGCTAGACCTATAGTTTTTAACTATATATATATATAACGGGACCGCTCCGTAACGAAGTAGTCAGTATTTTCTCGAAGTTTGTCGCGTATAGAAGCTCTTTATTGTTGGAACATCGGGTTAGATCCGTTATCAAGTAAATCTACCTTAGGGACGTTCTTGCTAGGTCTTGGGGTTCCTCTATATATTAGGTTCAATGCTAGAACGGATGTGTTCCGGTCTATTGGCCTTATTGGGGTAGGTCTGAGATCGGCACTATCAATTGTATCAAACTCAAATTCTATACCCTTCTTAACTAAAGGATATACTTCACCTTGCGATCCTACTTTATTCAACGTATATATATATATAGGTTCTGTCTATATTCGGGGCGGATTCGGGGTTGGTCCGTCGCCGTAACTATATATATCGTTAAGCAATTGTATAATAGTTTCTTGAGAGTGAAGGAAGCAAGTCTAAAGCTCTTCCTGCTCTCGTTGCTAATCTCTTCTCAAGCTATCAAATCGATCTTCAATCGATTGGATTATTCCTCGTAACTCGCTCACATTAATATAATCGCGATTATTGTATCGGCCACGTCTCGGGGTCGAGTACTGTCCGCTTTTGCTACGTCGATTACTATTCCCTCGAATAGATAAAGCTCTGTTGTCTTAGGAGTTACTTCGCTAAAAAGGATTCGAGTCGCCTCTAACACTACCTGCCAGTAGCTCTGGTCGTAAAGCTACTTAGTTTACTATCGTAGCTACGTCAAGTCTAATACTTCAAAATCGGGGTTGTTGACAAGAGGGTCCATTACTACTCCGTCTTTTGGGCCAGTACTTCTCTTGTGGGATTCTTGGTAGTCCTGTCTATCTCTGTGCTCCCTGAGCGTCTTTTCCTGGCTACTTCTGAGCTGATTCAAATCCCTCGAATCACTAGTCGTCCGTAAGATCTCTGGGATCACGACTCTGTTGTAATTGACTTCGGACCTAGTCTGTAACTGTTCCGAATCAAAGCTAAAGTAAGATATTATCTGAATACTGTCCTCGGCTAAAATAATATTCAAAATATAATATTATAGCGCTAGCTCTAGTACTGCTCTAAGATGTGTGAGAGCGAATATAAGTCTAATTATACTAGAACTAATAGGCTATATCTAAAGATATTTTGAATATATCTAAAAGAAAAGAAGAAGAAGGATCCCAAGCTCCTTTTCAAGCTTTACTACCCCTGATATATAGACTCAAGTCCGAGGTTGGCCCGTTCTCAACTTGTCCTGTATATAACAATTACCTGACCAAGATATACGTGAAATGTCAACGTTATATATAGTATAGTTTGTTTATATATCGGCAACGCTCACAAACCGAGCAGTTATCTAGCTTTATATATAGAAGATCAGGGTAGCGGGCAAGATTTTTCGAACAGCAAAGATAATAGGGGTATAATAGCTAAATATAAGTACTAGCCGAGCAAGGAGTAATATTCTTGCGGCTTAAAACCTGAGATATATTGAAAATTTAAAAAAAAAAAAGTATTATATATTATATATTATATTAGTTACTATTGTTATATAGAAGAATCGCTGGAATATTATATTTTGGAAGAAAAGAACTAGAAGAGAGAACCTCTCTTTTATAAACACTAGCAGCTAGCCTTATAAGCGCGAGGAAACAGAGATCCTAGATTATAAATAGTGAATCAGTTTAGGGCTATGAATTATCAAGGAGGCTATAAATCTCTGAAAGGGCAAAAAACAATTGATTTAGCGAGAACAATACAAAGATATATATATAATTCACAGGAGCTATAAATCACAAAAAGCAAGACGACTATTATATAACAACTACTACAAAAACAAACGACAGGAGCACTCGGCAGCAAGAATATATAAAGCCGTTAGAAAGATAAGGCAAATAGATCCCCAAAATCGGGGCAATAGTTCTACTGAAGTAAAGGGGGGAGGATCGCTTAATTGCTGTCTCTCTTCGGCCAGGCTATTGGGAGAAGCTAAGGCTACGACGGGGGAATTATAGTATTTGTCTAGACTTGACTAAAGTCGCTCTTGGGGACAAGAGCCTAGGAGGGGAGGCAATGTGACGAGTAGTCGTGTCACGTGTGTCGTACGTGAGTATAGAATCAGGGAATAGTTGCGAAAGGAATATATATTACTTGAAACATATTCTAAACAGGTCTCTGGCGGACCTCCGGCGGAGGTCCGTCGTGCCCCGCGTGGGTATAAGAATAGCTGGGAGGGGGTTTGAAGAAGGACATCGATTAGTTTTCTTGGTTTACTGAAGGGTACTATTACTTGAATATCAATTGAATTATCCTGCTTGTAGCTGCGTCGCACCCTGCTATTTGGGCTTCTCACAAGTATATACCTATATATCTAAGGAAACTAGATCTAAGGATCTAGAACCTAGAGCTAGGAAAGGTATATTAGTAAGTTTTGAGTCTTCTACTAGTTATCTAGCCTATATACTGTCTTTAAATAAAGTTATTAGTGCTAGAGATATTATAATTAAAGAAGACCTAATATATAAAGACGATTTTACTATAGAAGAAGACTATAATTCTTTTATAGAATATAATCAGGATTGTTAGCTAACAACTCAAACAGGGTAAGCTATAGGTGGCTGAACAGGGTCAGCCACAAGTGGCTATACTAGATAGCTTATATATAGCCTATATAGGGTCAACTATATATAACTAGAGGTCAAACCTCTCTTTAGCTTATTAGCTAATTAATTACTACTTTATTAGTAATAATATATATTTATATTATATTTATTATTATATTTAAGTATTATTATAAATAAATTATATAATACTATTAGTAATTAATTTGTTCTAGAAGATACTAGAACCTACTATTAGATTCTAGAATCTTCTACTATCTTCTGTTTGATTATAAATCAAAGGAATCTATTACGTAACTATTATGTAATATAGAACCTTCTAGAATCTATTTAATGTATATAAATAAGCCTCTCCTCTCTCTTGTTTCCTGATCCCTTAAGGATTCTAAGGAATAAAAATAAGACAAGAAATAAAACAAAGCTTTAAGACTTTGATCTTCGATCTTATATTCCACGACTATTATAAGTAATATAAAACTAATATATCCCCTTCAATAGCTCCTATATGTCTTAGAGCAGTACTAGAGCTAGTACTATAACAATAATACTTTAACTTTAAAGTTAATTATTATTTAATAATTATAATATAATATTAAGGTAGCTATAAGGTACTTAATATATAAATAGTTCGAAATAATAAGGAGTTATATTTTTCCGAAATAATAATTTGTCTATAAGTAAAGGGAAAGGGTAGCTTTCCCAGAAGAACTTTTTTCTTCAAGGACTTATAATAAAATAATCTTTTATAATAAATCAACTTAATAAAGTCACGATTACGTGCCCTCTAACAATATTTAACTATATATAATAGTTACTCAAAGTTACTATAATAATATTTATATATAAGTACTTACTAAAATAACTTTTAAAATATAATTATATCTTTATATTTAAAAAGCCTCTTAATTTCTCTTTTAATATAATCTATTAAATACTTTATTATTCTCTTCTTTTTCTCTAAGTTATCTTTTACTTTATAATTATAAAAACAATAGTTTAATATTTTAAGGAAAGTAATAACTTCTTTTCTCTTAAAGTATAAACTATTATAACTCTCTAATATTAATATTAAATAATATATTTCTCTCTTTAGTAGCTTCTTAGACTATTTTGATTCTTTGGGCTTAAATCTCTTTTTTCTATCTCCTTTTATAGATAATAATAATCTAGATATAAGATCTAAAAACTTAATTATAAATATAAAAGTCCTAGATTCTATCTTTAATATAGAATTCTCTTATATCTCTAGCTTTAATATTTTAATAGCAAAATAATTTCTAAATAAATAATATTTTTATTAAGTTAATTATATAAAGATTAAAGTATTTAATTATACTAATTATTAATCTCTTGAAATTAAAAGTATTAATTAATATATCTTCTTTTACTTTCTTCTTTTAAGTCCCTCTAGATAACTTATCTTCTAATTAATTGTGACAAGTAGTTATATTATATATATTATATATAAGTATAGAATCAGAGAATAGTTACAAAAGGAATATATATTGCTTGAAATATATTCTAAACAGGTCTCTGGCGGACCTCTGGCAGAGGTCCATCATACTCCACGCAAATATAAAAATAGCTAAAAGAGAGTTTGAAGAAGGACATCGATTAGTTTTTCTTGGTTTACTAAAGAGTACTATTACTTGAATATCAATTGAATTATCTTGCTTATAATTATATCGTACTCTACTATTTGGGCTCCTTATATTAATACTCTTGTCCTTTAAATATCAAATCTCAATATTTGCTAAATAAGCTTCCGAAAGAGAGATAGAATATATTAGTAATACTTTACTTGCTTATAACTCTCCTAGAATATCTAGTTATATCTTTATTTCTATTATCTTACTTAATTTCAATATTTTATCTTGACTTGTTTCTTCTCTTTATATTTGACTAATAGCTTGATTCTCTTTATAAGGTTTAGAAATATAGATTTATTTTAGCTTTTTTTAATATCTAAGGGCCTCTTATTATTAGAATAAAGTATTAATATTTATTACTTTCTGTTTATATTTCTAGATAAAGAAGAACTAACTAAATAGCTCTTTACTAATATTTTTGTTATTTTTGTTATATTTATTATTTTAATAATTATTCTATAGAAATAGTTAGATTATTTTATATTAAAATTCGCTCTTTAATAAGTCTATTATTAGAATAATAATTTTACTTATTTGGAGTTTTTCTTTTCTTGTATAATAGTTCTTTATTTAATTATATTAATAGAATTTCTAGAAAAGGAGTAAATACTTTTATCTTTTTAATACTTGGTTCGATTAATCTATAATATTCCTTTTGTTTTAGTATTATAGAGCTTGCCTGTTCTCTGTATAGGTTACTAAAAGATATAGAGGTAATTAAAACTATAACTTGAGAGCAAGAAACGAGAACAGGATCTTGTTATAACAAGCCTTTGTAACACGTGATATTATTATATATAACGACTAATCCGAATCGAGCCTAACTCGGAACCGATTCGGACCTGTATATAAACCCCTGAATCAGTAGATTAGTTCTGTAGTTTTTGAATTCTAAGTAATTATTCGACCAAGTCAAGGTGTCGTTACAGATCTAGTATATAGAATAAGGTCCTCAACTTATAGACTTTGAGAAGTAAGTATCAGGAGAAGAATTTAATTAATAATAACTGATTGATTCGAAATACAAATAAAAAAATAAGTAGTAGAGTAATATATATATTATGTGAGTCTCTCTCGGGAAAAATCCAATTATATACTTCTAGTTTATCACGTGATTTCCAAACCAAAGCTATCCTTACTACAATATAATATTAGAGTCAGGAGAGGGGTTAGATTTACGACCTTCTAACTTATAACCTATACTAGCCTATAAGAGTTTATAATTAATCGCGTTCGATCAAATAAAATATAAGTGTAAAGAGCTTTCGATTAGAGGTAAAATTAGGTAATTTAGTAGTAGTTAAGGGTACGAGATACAAGCTCAAAGTATGAAGGTTTGTGCTTATATAAGGATTCTTGACTAGAGTACAAATCGGAACCATTTTGAGACGGCAATGAGGCATCACAGGCAGTCAAGCGTGCAAGAACCAAATCCTATTCGAAGATCTAAAGCTAAAGAGAGAAGAAGAACTCATAAGGAGTAAGTAAGCTTATATATATCTAGTAGTCCTGTACTAGGCCACTTAAGGCTCTAGTCGCTTTCGCTGGCCCGGGAAATTAGATATACATGTGACTTTCTAGGGTCACGAGACGTGTGGGTTGCAGTGTCTCTGTTGGCCTAGGTTAGCCTTATTGACCTAAGTCAGTAAGGCCTAGGTTAGTAGGCCACATCGTCTCACATTTGCTCTCAGACTCTATTTAGAAAATTTTGCGTTACGGGTTTTAATTGGCCTAGGAGTTATTTACGCCCCACTCACCGTGCTCGCCCCACTTAATAAGCAAAATTCTCTAAATACGAGTCTGATTTATGAGATAAGGCAGTGGCACGAGCCTGACACCAAGTCTAGTGACCAGTCAAGTGAAGCGAGGCGCGTAGCGCCAAGCATAAACATCGGGTGCAACCCGTCATAATCACGCTGCAAAAGCGATTGTGGGTCGAGAAGCAGTGGATAGCTTAGGTTTAAAATCTTTTTGGGTTTTGGTTTTAATCTCTACCACTGGATATTGAAATACGAAGATGCTAGAATATTTAGACAACCAAGAGGTTTGGTTCGACTTATTGCAATGGAAAGGGTGGGAGAAGCACGCTCCGGGCTGGCTTCAAGAGACTACGGCATCGAAGCACGACTTTCTCGATAAAATGGATATTCTTCTAGATTACTCGTTAATCGAGAAGAATGATTTCAGCGACACCTTTTCAATGCATAATGTCGTGCATGACTGGATTCGGAAGTCTCTTAACAAAAAGGAAGCCGAAGGACTATTGGAAGTTGCATTGACGACAATTGGGCTCGCGGTTTCAGCTGCTGACAATAAAAATTCTTGGAGAATAGAAGGTCGACTTTTACTTCACGTGAATCGATGCACAGAGTCTTGGGGTAGCCTAACATTTCTTTATACGGAGGATGAAGAAGTTTGGTTAGCTGGTTTGAATAACTTGGGTAAACTCTACTGGAAACAAAGCAGGCTGGGCGAGGCAGCGCATATATGCCAGCGGGCGTTGGAAGGCGCCGAAAAGGCCCTTGGACCCGACCACACGTCTACCCTTGATACTGTCAATAACTTGGGCCTCCTCTACGCAGATCAAGGCAAGCTGGCTGCTGAGGCAGAGCAGATGTACCAGCGATCGTTAAAAGGCGCCGAAAATGCCCTTGGACCCGACCACACGTCTACCCTTCAAACTGTCAATAACTTGGGCGCCCTCTACCGAGATCAAGGCAAGCTGGCTGAGGTAGAGCAGATGTATTAGCGGGCGTTGAACGGCTACGAAAAGGCCCTTGAACCTAACTACCCAAAATATAAAAATATAATTTATAAAATTTATATTATAATTAAAACAAAATAATTATTCAATAAATGATAAAAATAATAAAATAAAAATAAATATTAAATATAATAAAAATATTATTAATTTTAAGAACAGGGCCCTAGCAGAGCCCATTCCGTGTAGGTGCAGGGAAGTTGGCAGGTAGAATTGGCTTATATTATTGAACTGTTTCTAGTTAGAGAGAAGTCTACAGGAAGTGATGTCTATTTATTCTGGTCCAAGGTGGTCTGTGCACCGATTGAGGCCGACCTCAATTCGCTTAGCAAAGGCGGTCAGTCACGTGATATGTGGTCTGCACTTCCTTAACAATTAATATATAAATTAAAAAAATAGTATTAAAAATAAAAATATATATCCATAGAAACCGAGTTATAATAATAGCTATAAAGTCACGAAATCTGGAAACATCTTGCGGTTTTTTTAAAGTTATAATAGAGGGGTTAAAATGCGGGGAGTAGGTTAGCGAGAAACCCGGGGAAAGACCTTTGTCCCACCCTGCTCCCGGCTAAGAGTTTAAACGACTATGTAGCTCTACACTCACCGCTCCCATCCGCCGACTTTGGGAACGAGTACTAGGGAAACCGGTGAAAAAAAATCATCGCGCATTAAATATGTCATTGGCCATGCCTGAGATACAGAGCCTTGCGATAGTATTTAGCATTAACCTGAAACTAATTTGATCTACCAGCTTACCCGTCAACATCACTCTCCCCAGCATCGCACTTAAAGAAGAAGAATGTCCCTACACTTTGTTCACGCGTAGTTTTTGGAAATCCCCAGTAACCCCCCATTGCACGCCGTTCCTGGTTAATAAATCCGACGTGTTCCCACCCCTCGTTCTCATCATTACCTTCCCTAGAGATACGCACCACAACCTTGCCCGACCTCCATACATCTCCTCGTATATCTAAGTTTCCCAGCTCATAACGACCTCTTCCTGAAACCTTGATGCGATCGCCACTTACCCCATCCAGTGCTGGAGTCAAGTTGAATGTGACGTGACCCTTTGGATCTATTCGGGTGCTACCTCCATTGTATAGATACGCCCCCTTCCAGCAACCAGCAATCAACGACTCCAGATCAACAATATCTTGAAATGCCAGTGGCGCGTCGGGGCCAAGTTCGACTGCACAGAGGTCCCGGTGCTCTTCTAGAATAGCGACGACTTTGGGGAGGTTCAAATCCTTCGCTGCCAAGATCGCTTTGTCGTAATGTACACCTTCTCGGAGACCCTTATCCCCCAAACGAACCAATATCTCTACTAAAGGCGTGCGCTCTTCATCCATAGCCCTCCGCATTGGCGATCCGTTGAGCCCACCGATTTTACTGAGACCAACCCATGGTTCTGGGCCCAGACCTTCATAAATGTGTTTCAATAGCGGCTTTAGATAATATTTGTCTGCTTTGTGGTAGATACGGTCAGCTTCTCTGTTGGCCCCACGTCTGGCCTCAGCTACTGCATCAGCTTGCATCGGTATCACGATATTGAGCATGGCTTCCATGATTGTGGGGTTTATGGGAAAGATTTTGAGAT
Source organism: Tricladium varicosporioides (assembly GCA_021365295.1). Lineage (NCBI taxonomy): Eukaryota > Fungi > Ascomycota > Leotiomycetes > Helotiales > Tricladiaceae > Tricladium > Tricladium varicosporioides. The sequence goes on along the minus strand of JAJTIW010000068.1, from coordinate 8,067 downwards.
CAGGATATGGTCGGATAGGATTCTGGGCATCACCCCCAATGAGTTCCATGACTTCGGGGGACTCGGTAATATTGGGCATGTCCTCTGGCGGCCAAGGCTCCCCTTGGCTAGTGAGAACATCTAGAGTCTGCATAGCGATTTGCGACGCTTCTCTGTAGTTACCCGAGAGCATTGCTAAACTGAACGCAGGTGTGAACTTGCCAGGATGAAATTTAGGTGCTCTAATTTCCAGAAGCTTGTTTGTTTCTTCGATGACCTCTTTCGCCTCGGGATACTTGCCCGCCGTAACCAGCAGAAAGGCCAACTTGTCACGTAGGGGCATGAGTCCCAGTGAGTTATTCTCCACCAGTTTCTCCATATCCTCCAGGGAATCTTTGAGAGAGTTAATAGCTTCGGAACCTCTGCCTTGCCGAACCAGGCGGTCGGACTCCTTTGTCAACGCCATGACGGTATTGGGGTGCCCTCCACCAAACATCTTGATTGTGCCTAACTTCGCCCGCTCAAAGAGAGTTTCCGACTCCTTGAAGCGGCCATTGGCGGCCAAGCAGTCTGCTAGGGTTCCACAAACCATTATAGCTACGACGTGGTTGCTTTTACCGAGCTCGGTCAGGGCACCATCTATCTCTATAGCCTGCTTCTCAATTGTTGCTGCTGCCTGCGGACCAATCCTCATGAGAGAAACCAAACGATAGGCTTTGGTGATGACAAGGTCACGATATAATCTGCGATCCATGGTCACTTTCTGACGTTCCTGTTCGACTCCTTCGGCTTCTAGAGACTTCACCATCTGGTGTAGGAACTTGATAGAGACGAGCGCATTAAAACTGTCCATGAGAAGCGCCGAGAGGGTCCACTTTAGATTTAAAATTGCTGGATGTGTCGCCCCGAGCTCGCGCTCTAAAGCATCGATTTCGTTCTGACGACTCATGCCGATCATCTCCTGCGCTGCCGGTGGACTGGTTCGAAACTCCAGGGCTTGGTGAATTGGTTGAATGATCCCATTGTCATACATTTCGCGGAGTGTCTCGTTGGAAGGGGTTTGAGGTTCTCTGCTCTCATCAATCAGGAATTGAAGCGAGGCCTCGTTGATGGGGTGCTCCAATCTAGCCCCTTTCCGCCATTGCTCGGCATTCTCCAGATACTTGGCGATTACGATAGGGTCTCGGGTCGTTCCAAACCCGATTTTTTTACAGAAGGCTACTTGAAGTGCTAGATTTGCTGCGTTTTTGCACAAGGCTTGTTTGGCTGCTCCTTTAGACTTTTTAATGGCCTTTAGTGAGTCCGAGTACTCCTTGTCCAGGCAGCAGAAAATAAATTCCCGGACCCGGAAGTCTGCTAGGCAAAGGGCCTGCAAAGATTTATGCACCTCCATCACTTCCATTAGCATGTATTCGTATCCAACAAACTTCTTTTTAGTATGTTGTCATACCTGAAAGCTGCTTGGTCTGGAGAACACTGCCACATGCGCAATAGAGCCATGACGGGAGCGATGACGACCTATATCAGAGAGGGTTTCTTCCTCAGATGAGCGAGTGCTTTCAGAGCTAGTATATATTAGCTAATGGCCTTGTAAGGAGGAAAGGCTGGCTACATATTCTCGCTGAGAAGTCGCATGATGTATGCGAATTCAGGTTCAGTCTTCGATTCGAAAAATCGAGACCTAGACTTCTCATCAGCTTCAAGTGTCGATTCGAACAACTCCCCGAGCTGCTTTTTCCATGTTACGTCTGGCATCTTGCCGACAAGCCTCAAGGCCAGTGCCTTCATTGTGTTCCTGGATGCATTTGGAGTGTTATGATTGGCCAGAAGCTGCTCCGCTGGATTTGAAGGGCTGGACAAGCCCAGCGAACGCTTAAAGGACTGCCACCATGGTGAATAGTCGGAGGAGCGCAATTCCTTGCCAAGCTGCTTATGGAATAGGATCCAGAAACACAAAATACCAAATGAGAACACATCCGACATCTTTGCCTGTTCTAAAGTGTGCTCTATCCGAGAACCAATCTCCGGAGCGCGCCAATATTCAGTCCCGGCAATCGTTATGTGCTTGTTTGAGGCAAAAGCAGCATACCCAAAATCAGCCAATTTGGTTACCGGTTGTTCGTTTTCTTCGAATACTAAGACATTCCCAGGCTTGATATCGCCATGTATGATGCCTACGAGATGAGTTAGCGAGGAGAGTAGTTGAGTCTCAGTTGGCCTGGGGCCAGCAGTAGAGGTGTTTGCATTACTTACCCTTTCTATGCGTGACAGCGAGAGCCGAGGCAATTTCGAAGCAGAACCTGATCCTAGAATCCAATTGACAATCTTGCCCTTGTTCACTTGCCATGAACTCCGCGAGATTTCCAAAATCGGCCTTCTTAACAACTAGGATAGGCCACACACGTAAGGTCTTTTTGAAAAACCACCAGCCAACCTTCTGGATCTCCCAGCTGATGGCGATGAGCTGTAGGATGCTGCGGTGTGACCGGATCTCTGGGTCGCCTAGGACGACGATCTCCGACGCAATCGCGCGGTATGCATTGGAAAGTTTCTCCCTTTGACTAGTAGCCACCTGGGAGGCCCGGGAGCCAATTTCCCCGGAGTCCGGACGTTTGAAGGCGAGAGTAGTATCGACACTGGCGACCGTCTGGCTTACGATAGCCTGGCCACCCCGTCCAAGGGCGCCCTGGACGTCAATCCAGGAGATCCCCACAAAATCAATACCATGCTGTTGTGCGCATGCGAGACAAGTAAGTAGATTGTAAGTGCTTTCGCTCGGGTCCTTGGCAGAGGTCGTTTTAGCAGCATTGGTGCCCTTTAGGACGTTGACTGCAGGGACGATGGCGGGTTTGGCAGGTTGCCTTTGCAGGTTTCTTTTGCCGAAAACCATGATTCTTTCAGGCTTTTTCTTTGAAAGTATGGCTGTTCTCAACTCTTGTGATAAAGATATCTACACTCATGCGGGTAGAAGCTCGATGTAACAAATAAAGTATGGAAGCTTCAGCCTCCAGCCTCAAGACCTCCATACCTCTCGAGAAATGAAGTCCGGTAATGGCCCTATCGAGCGAGAGTTGTAGAGGCTTCTGGTACAGTCAATCACACATCAACTTGTGGTTGCACAACCTTCGCAGGGAATTTCCGGAAGCGTGAGGACGCGTGGACTCCGCCTCAACCCAACCCGTTGCTATATTTGCAGTAGCGAATAGAATAATTCATGTATCAATCTTGCGGCCTGCAATAACTAAATCGCTCGGGGGCTGCATGATGTGTGACCTTCCGTCCCGCTGTTAAACGAATTCACATGAGGGGGCTTTTCAGCTGTTTCAGCTGCTGCAACTCCTCTCCCATGTGGAGTCTCGTGTGATTGGATTTACAATAAAGTACGTCCCAGGTGGAACTCTCGAAATTATAGGAGTGCCCTTTCGATTTAAGTGGCTATAGCAACTTACCCAAGTTGTGGATTTTCTCAACCTAGAACTAGGAATCATGCATTAAGACATTGCATCCCGAAACCTGCTTGTCGATCTATACACAGACAAGCTCGTCCTCTTCGACTTTAACTTCGCTGCACGCGGAAAGGATAGGTTGAAACTCGGTCGGGATGACGTGTTTGGCGTTATATTCACACTCTACAAGCTTATCACGAACGATACACACTTCATGAGCATCCCTCCCTAGGATCGAAATATAGACATGGTGCAGAGCATGTTAGAGTGGCCCTGTAACCGTGAACTAGATTGTGATGTATTAGTATTCCGCAATTTTTTGAATGAATGGGTAGCGAAATGAAACGATATCTTAATGCACCTAATTAGCTTATATGGCCGGCTTACTAATCCCGGCCGAGCACAGTGTGCCTTACGAAGCAGGGAAAACCCTAGATGGAGAGCCTTATATGGTAACGGGCATACGGTCGCGACGTGTTGCAATGGAGCTGGGTTGTTGAAGAAGGAGGGTGAAAATGCCATGTAGTAGCCGATGTAGAAAGGACAGCTTTCAATGGCAACAATCCAAGGGTAGATTTAGTACGCTACACGTTCCTAAATTCTCTTTTTGATCACTTCTGCAATATTTGCTTGCGACAGAGTGATAATAACTGCGAAATAGCTGGTAGTGGTTGTTGGATATTTTCTCAACGATGATCTTATTCCTATAGAGAGAAGTGCTATATATATAGACCTAGAGCCCATAAGGTTGCTTATTGCTGCCTATTATTATGACTCATAGAAGGCAACAGTTGTCCTTGCCTATCTTAGTTGTCTATATTGTGGTGGGGAAAGCCTCGGTTTAGAAATCACGTGATGAACTGAGAGCATATAGTTGGATTTTTCTCGGAGTCAGACACAACTATATATACTACCCCACCACTTATTTTTATTTGTATTTCGAATCAATCAGTTATTATTAATTAAATTCTTCTCCTGATACTTGCTTCTCAAAGTCTATAGGTTGAGGACCTTATTCTACATACTAGATCCTGTTCTCGTTTCCTGCTCTCAAGTTATAGTTTTGATCCCCTCTATATCTTTTGGTGACCTACGCAGGGAACAGGCAAGCTCTGTGATACTGGAACAAAAGGGACACTATAGAGCAATCGAACCAAGTGTTAAAAAGATAAAAGTATCTACTCTTTTTCTAGAAATTCTATTGACATAATTAAGTAGGGAGCCATTGTACGAGGAAAGAAAAACTCCAAACAAGCAAAACTACTATTCCGACGACAGGCTTATTAAAGAACGGATTTCAGTACAAAGTAATCTAGCTATTTTTACAGAATAACTGTTAAAACGATAGATATAACAAAAACAACAAGAATACTAGTAGGGAGCTATTTAGTTAGTTCTTCTTTACCCAGGAGCGTAAACAGAAAGCAACAAGTACTAATACCTTACTCCGATAATAGAAGGCCCTTGGGTACTAGAAAAAGCTAAAATAGATCTATATTCCTGAACTTTATAAAGGGAGCTAAGCTGTTAGTCAGATATAAAGAGAAGAAACAGGTCAAGATAAAATATCGAAATTAAGTAAGATAATAAAAATAAAGATATAGCTAAATATCCTAGAAGGGTTATAAGCAAGTAAAGTATTGCTAATATACTCTATCCCTCTTTCGGAAGCTCGTCTAGCAAATATTAAGATTTGAAATTCAAATAGCGAGAATATTGATTGGGAGATAAGCTATCTAAAAGAGCTTAAAAGGAGAAAGTAAAAGAAGATATATTGATTAATATTTCTGATTTCAAGAGATTAAAAACTAATATAATCAAATATTTTAATCTTTATATAATTGACTCAATAAGAATACTATTTATTTAAAAGCTATTTTACTACCAAAATATCAAAGCTAGAGACACAAGAGAATTCTATACCAGGGACAGGATCTAGAGCCTCTATATCTATAACTAAGTTTCTAGACCTTGTGCCTAGATTATTATTACCTGCAGGAGGAGATAAAGGGAAGAGATCTAAGCCCAAAGGATCAAAATAGTCCAAGAAGCTATCAAAGAGAGAAATATATTATTTAATACTAATATTAGAGAGTTATAGTAGCTTATACTTTGAGGGAAAGGAAGTTACTACCTTTCTCAAAATACTAAACTATTGTTTCTATAATTATAAAATAGAAGATAACTCGGAGAAAAAAGAGAGAATAGTAAAGTATTTAATAGATTATATTAGGAGGGAAATCGAGAGGCTTTCTAAATATAAGAATATAACTATATCTTAGAAGTTGTTTTAGCAAGTACTTATATATAAATATTATTATAGTAATTCTAAGTAACTACTATATATAGTTAAGTACTTAGACAAGTATATTATAGAATTCAAGTAGTTTGTAGAAAGTAGGCCTATAACTCAGAGCTAAATTTACAAGTATTGCCAGGAATTCTATAAAATAAAAGAGAAGTATCTTGAAAAAGGGAGTATTATTAACAAAGCTTTGACGTTCAAATTTATTTATTCCTTGTCTTCTGGGCTCAAGAACAAAGCTATAAGAGCTATAGCAAGAGGAGAGAAGTTTGACTCTGAAAATATAAGAAGCTTTGAAGAAGTATACAAAGTTATTAAAGAGAGCTATTCTGTCTTGAAAGTAGTAGATATCTTGGTTAAGGAACAAGATATAAAGGGATTGCCTGTCGAGTTTGACAACCTTGACTTAATATACTCTATTACTAGATAAAATACTAAATCTAGAGAGGGGGCAAAACTATCTATAATTTTATCTTTCGTCTAGAAAAGAGTTATAGAATAATTATCAAGGATAATAACTTAGTAAATAAATAAGATTACTAAAGGACTAGACAAACTATATATTCTACAAGCAATTATAGAACAAGCAAAGCAAAGGCCAACTATAGTATATATTAATACTACAAACTATATTAATTTGGCAGACATTGACGAATATACTATAAAAGTCAATTATAGTAGAGCTCAAGGACAAATGTTATACAGAAACAGGCCAAGAAGAAACTACTATAACGATAATACTTGTAAATAGTACTAGAATATTTACATAGAAGAAATAAGACCCCAGGAACTATATTATTATATAAATCAATACTATAATTATTAAAAGTTTATTAGCTTAGAAGTTATTTATAAAGCTAATAAGACTTACTATATTTACCTCGGGCTATAAAATCCAAACAAGCCTACTATTCCTGTATAGTTCAATAATAACTTGCCTCGACAGGAGTAAATTATACAAAGAACTATAAATATAATTTATAGCTATATTTCAGAAAGAAGAGAGAAAGCTCGAAGAGAGATCCTTGAAAGTAAAAAAGTTATACAGGAAAGTAGAAGGCTATACGAGAGTATAGTTAGTAATATAAAAGCCTTTATTGATAACTCTTACAATATCTCTGACCTAATAGCGGAGAGAGAAGTTGGGAATAAGGAAAGTACCTAGATTCAAAATATAATTACAAGGAAAGCAAGTATTAAGCCTATTTAAACTAGGAAGTCAAAAGAACGGAAGCAAGGGATATTTCTTATACCAAGAAAACGCTTCAAGAGAGAGTACAGAGAGAAACCTCCTATAGGCGACCTAAGGTACTATAACCTAAGGTTATTAGATTTAATGGCTCTGAGAATGTTAACTCGATTAATAAGCTAATACTAAAGCAAATCCTTAAAAGGAGAGACCCGACAAATAAGTAATTAAGTACTTCAACAAAAGGACGATCTACTAAGATATAGAGGAACTCTGGAGTACTTAACTAGATAGGTTATAGTTGTAAGGGGACTTTGACTAAGCTATTGAATTAAACTATTATTTTACCTAGCCTTACTCTTGGCGATATAATATTGTTAATAGACCTAATACTAAAGACTACTAGAAAAATATCAAAGTTGCTATACTCTAAAAGGATTAACAAGAAAATAGAGGAAATATTTATTGAGGAGAATAAAATAGGAATGTTGGAATTTGGAGAATAAATTAAGCTACTAATAAAAGCTAAGTATCGCGAAAAAGCAAAAATATAGAAAATTCAAACTATAGATATTAAGGCGCTAGCTATAGAACTATATTTAGGATTTTCAGACTATTATTCGGTAATATCTAAGGTAGTAATTATATTAATAGGTAGAGCCAAGCTTACTGATATAAGAGTAACGCTTGATATTAGAGCAGAAGTTAGTATTATTATATTAGATATAGTTATATACTTCGAAATATTAATTACTTATAGCTCAGGGATAAATTAAGAACTATTATTAGAAACAAGTCAAGATTTGTTGAGTTTGCTAATAATATATTTATAATAATTGGAAATACTATAATACGAACAAGGTTCTATATTATAGACTATTCTGACATTAAGGTTATTCTTGGATTTCCCTTTTTCAGAAAGGTGAGAGTGACTTTACGCTATCTAAGCGACAAAGAGGATAGTTTAGTATATATATTACTATATATTCTAGAATAGGAAATAGTCACTTCAGTTAAAATAAATATTGAAACTCAAGAAGCAAGAGAGATCAGGGAAGCTAAATCACAAGAAGCTGTAGGTATAATATAGTTAGATAGTAATTTAGAATAAGACGATAAATATAAATCTAATGATTTAGAAAACTTTA
>JAJTIW010000067.1:0-30141 GCA_021365295.1 Tricladium varicosporioides | reverse complement strand
AAGGGTATTATAGCTTCTGTAATATCTAAGTTTCTTTTTTAGATAATTGTTTGAAACTCTTGAGAGAGTTATTATAAATGACTTAACTAGTAGGGGAGTTATATATAATTAGTATAAGGGATTTCTTGAGTAATAAAAATACAAGGTAAAAGGGAAAGAAGATATATAAGAAGGAAAGTTATAAAAAGAAATATATAAGGGAACTTCCTCTTTATAATAAAGGGACAATAAAAAGAAGAAAAAGAGATTTTTTTTAGAAGCAAATAAATAACTTTGACTTGTATAGGGAATCTTTATTAGAATCTCCCTCTAATATTAAAGGAAGTTTGGTATTTATACTAGAAGAGATTCGAGAAACTATTATAGATTCAAAAGAAGTGAAGGAAGAGGAAATAAAGTTGAAAGAAGAGAGTTAACAATGACTTATTATTTTCTTAATAAATCCTGAGTATATTTCTGAAAGATAATATTTACTTTGTCTAGATATAATTAAGCGAATTAGGGTCGACTTTAGTCTATTGCAAAATAACAATATAATATTATATAATAATAAGCTTAGCTTAAAGCAAATATAGCAAAGCCTTGAAGAAAACAATAATTTAGAAAGCTATTTTACTAATTTATATAATACTTTAGAGTATAAAATAGATACTTTGATCGACTTACGTGATTATATCCCCAAAGACAGAGACAAGAAGTAATCTATTGTTTTTGGTTTATAGACTATTAGTTAAAATATATTTTTACTTATACTAGTACTTGACTTATCTAATAGTATTAGACTCTTTTATAAACAACAAATTATGAAGTTCCTGAGAGAATATTAAAATCTTTGTTTACGACAGTATATATATAATAATAAGAATAAGATTAGATATTTGAAAATTTATATCTATTAGGATCTCAGGGGACAAGTAAAGAAGCTAGCTAGATACTCGAGAGTAGGAAAAGAGGGATATATCTTCGAGAATTTCTATAATAAGCTAAAAGAAGAGTATAAAGTACTAGACTCGGAGCAGGAACAATAAGCTAGAGATATATATAAAACTCTAGTTAGTATTTTTATCAAGAAGCAAGAAAAGAAACTATTAATCTCCCGAGAAATATATTAGTTTATTCTATACTTTATAATATATAGTAATAAACTTTTTGAAAACAAAGAGATCTCAAAGGTTGATTAGATTAAAACCTTCCTATCTTCTCTTCTAAGTGAATTTCGGAGTAAACTTATTAACAAAGCTAATCTTAAATATAACAAACTCAAAGATATTACTTTTAACTAGATTACAGAAAAGGCTAAAGAGTTAGTTAATAGAAAACAAAATCAAGAATTTTTCTTCTATAATCCTTCAAAAGATAAGAATGTTTATTACTCAGCAAAGGTAAAAGAAATACTAAAGGTAATTATATTAATAAGAGATTAATATAAAAAGAAACGTAATAAACAAATCGTCTTAATAGATAAGCTTAGTACTTAGCTTGAGAACTTTTATCTTATAATTATAGCTTAGATAGTTTATATACTTTTAATTATTAATATTTAAGCCCAAAATCGAAAAGATAATAATAATTACTCCTCTATTCAAGTTAATACTATAGAAATTGAAAATTAGAATCTTGTTCTTTTGTATAAGCTATAAATAATAAGAACAAATAAATATCAAAATCTAGCCCAAGATCTATATTAGAATAAATAATTACTAATAAACTTTTATCAAAGGAAAGATTATTATCTAAATAGAGATAGACGATATTTCGACTAGCTATATTAGTCAAGAGGAAGAGAGATAGAGTATAGAGAAGGATATAAGAATAGAAGGGCCGAAATCTTGTATTAGGGATTAAACTATAGTTAACTAAACTATAATCTTTTGTATAGTATATATTACTAGTATTTGGATCGACTAATTCTAGGGATCCTAGAATAATAGGAAATCTATAGAGTTTCCTTTTGATACAAAGACTTTTAAAGATATAAAACTATTAGAATCTATTTTAGGAACTTAGAAATTAAAATATATTATTTAGACTTACTAAACAATAATCTAGAAATTATATATTTTGTAGGTAAGAGAGGAATTCGAATAGAAGTTTATTTAAAGGTTACTAATATAGAACTTGATATATAAATATTTATAGGAAAAGTATTAAATTACTCTTCGAAAGTAATACTTTGGCTACTCTAGCTTATAGAGGAACATTATTCCAAGGAAGGAAATATATTAAAAAGTAAAGAAGGCCTTATAATTGAAATAGAAGAAGATTGGAATGAAGTACTCTTTGTTAGAAAGATTATTAAGGGATATTTTGCTAAGATAGAGAATGTTCTGAAATATCTCAAGGAAAAGGCGAAAAGAGAAGAGAAAATAACTAAACCAAAGACTATAAAACTATAAAACGAAGAAATTCAAGAAGGAAAGTAGCTAGAAAGTAATAAAATAAAAATTGACAATAGAATAAAGGATATAAAGATACCAATAGTAGTAATAAGGCTACAGGTATATATAAAGTATACTTCGCTAACTAAGTAGACAGGAAAGCCCGGCTCTATACTAATAGAGATCTTTAAAAATAAGATTCTTGGAGTAGAAGTTATTATATTACTTGGATAGTTAATTATTTCGGCGTTATAGATTTTATAGTTCTTTAAAGAGTAGATTGATAAGTCTGTCCAAGAGGAGACAGTAATCTCGATAGTAAAGATTTCTGAACTCTATCAAATAATTTAAGAAACTATTAATAAACTAGAAAAACTAGTTAAGGTCTCAAATAAAACAAATAATAATAAGGAAGAAATCTTTGCTAATAAAATTAAAGAATCTAAGAATAAAGTAGTATTAGAAGTACTAAATCAAGTAACTATTTGAGTAATTAATTTCACGGAGAAATATATATTTAAATATTTGAATAATATCTTCTTACTATTATAACAAGGAACTTTAGAGTTAAATAATTTTGTATTTATATAAAATAAAGCTAGTAAAATCAAGATTACTATAACTAAACTCAAGGAGTCGCAAAAGCAAGTTAAAGAGGTCCTCTTATTTAGTATTACCTACTTTAAATTTATTGAAGAAGAACGAAAGAATGAGGACCTTTGTCTAGACCTTGTCTGTTTTGAGATAGTAAAGAACAAGCAAGGTAGTTTCAAAGTAGAGAAAAGGGAAAAAGGGCCTAAGAGAGAAGTTTTATTACTTTATTTGTTATTTGATTATAAAAAGGTAGAATGAGACAATATCTTTAAAATATAAAAAGGATATTTGTTTAAAAGAAATAATAAAATATCTAAGTTTAGCTTTTATAAAAATAGTAAATAAAAATAGGGGGATAAAATAAGAGAAATTAAGTATTCTCTACTATATTTTATAGGAGAATTTAGCTAATAAGCCCTGAATAAATATATAACTAGATTAGATTATATATCTTTTGAATTCGATATACTAAAACGAAATCGGACTTTTAGAATAGTAGGAGTATAAAATATAGAAGTAGTATTATTCTTATAGACCTTAATAGGAAAAGTTTTATTTATAAAGCTTATTAAAGATATTTTATTTATATTAGCTAGTAATCTAGAGGAAAGATTAAAACTAGCTCTTAGAAAAGAATTAGATATTGAAAGAATATTAATAGATTAGAATACTAAAGAAGAGGACTTATACGAAGAAGGCGAAAAATATCAAGAAACTAAAACTTGTATAGAAATAAAATATATTAATATAGCTCTCTAAGAAATGAATATTCTAGATATAAATAAATTATAAGCTATAAGAGCTATATAATAACAAATATATTAACTAGTAATAGAATAACTTGCTATTTATAATTGAATATTATAAAGGATATATAATAAGAGAAGTACTTTTCAAAATAAGTTACAAGAAAGAGTTTATACTCTAACTAATTAGCAAGAACTTACTTTACTATATAAAGATTATAATTACAAACAATTGTTAATAGGAACTCTAGAAGAAGGAGAAGAAGTAGAGGAAGGGGAGATTGTTGAGGCTTATTATATAACTAGAAATATTATAGAACTATCTAAAGAACTAAATAAGTCTTTAGATTAGCAAATAGTAGTATATAACAATATTATACAAGGGATTATATTATTAACTTCAAGAGTATTAGCCTAGATAGTTAGCCTAAGAATTAAAATCCTTTTCTTAGTACTTTTAGATATTAAAGTATTAGTAAATATTATATATCGAGATATTTAGATAAGACTAGAACTACTTGTTTGAGAAAGTAAAACTAAAATTAAACTACTTTTTGGTTTACTATTAAAGTTTATAAGGTTTATAAAAATATTAATATTAGAATAAGTTATATTCGAAATATTATAGACTTTTATATTCTTGACAAAACTAATATTCTCTTAGTATTCGATAATCTTATATATAAAGGGCAAAAATAATATTTGAATATTTAGAGAAAGGGCAAAATATAAGAAGGCAAATAGTAGTCTTTATAGAAGTTACTATTGAAAGAAAAGGGAGAGTGTTAGTTATTTACTTAAGTACTATATTTGATTAAAGTAGGAAGAAAATATACTAGAAAATAAAGGGATTTTTAAATTAAAATATTATTAATAGATATATTATTGATAAAACGAAATTCTATATTATAAAAGAGTTAATATATAATATATTAAATAACTTGTCTAGTTCGCAAGAAAAGAAATTAATGAAATTATTACTCAAGTTATTTCTTGTATAAAATATTGTTTGTTCTATATTAATTTAATAACAAAAATAGAAGTTATTTGTTTAGTTTATAAATCTATTATAATTAATAAGGTTAATTAAATGAGATTCTTTTTTGATTAGAAAGAATATAAGTCGATATAGTATACCTTTGTATAAAGTATAAATAGTATAATAATTTATAATAAAGTATTTTATATAAATATATATTCTAGAATAATAAAGTATTTATAAAACAAAGTACTTTGAAAAATACTTATCTTAAATTTAATATAAAAAGGAGCTATATTAAATAGCTAAAGAAGTACTTAAAGAAAAATCAAAATAGTTTATTTAATACAAGAGAAAAATAGAAAATAAAGGAAATATATAGCTATATTAAATTATAATATAATTAATAAAATAGAAAGTCTAAAAAATATAATATATATAAAATTATATTTATTATAAGAAGGAAGTCAAAGTAAATAATATATTTTACAAATATTATAAAGGTTTAAAGGTTTATTAAGTTTTTTTAAATTACCTTTTGACTTAGAAGAATATCGAAAATAGGTTTGTCCCTTTTATCGAGTCTATAATCTATATAGCTTTTACTTTTTAAAAAGTATAAATTTTATATATATTTAGAGTTTATTCAAGAAAAATTTAGAATTGAGATATATAAAAAAGTTAAGTATAAATATTATAAAAATCTATAACTATAGTCAAGAAGGATTTAGAGAGAAGGGACCTCTTGGCAATATAACAAGTAAAGTTTAAGAATAAAATACTATTAAAATATAGTTATTTAGTTATTAAAGTTTAATAATAGAGAAATAAAGGGCTAAAAGAACTAGAACAAATAATAAAAGTTATATATAAATAAAAAAAGAAAATTTCAAAAGAAATATAAAGTCAAATATTAAATAATAGTAGTAGCTAGAATATAGCTTTAGATAGTAAGAATAAAATTATTAAAGTTTATATTATTTATAAAAGAAAAGCTTAGAAGATAGTATTTATTAATAAAGGAGATAAGACTAAAAAGATATTAGAAAAAAAGGCTAATTAGTATAAAAGATTAAAGTAACGAGATATTTAATAATTATAAAAAAAAAATATCAGAAACTACTTATTCTAAGGTTTTCCGATATATTTAGATAGTCTCGACTAATATTAGAACAGGAGAAACTTCTTAAAATTAAGGAGATATTAACAAAAGAAGAAAGAGAACTATTTATTGAAATATTTATTAATCGAGAAAAGTATATAATATTTAATTAGATAAATTATAAGAAAATTTATTATAATATATCTTATTTATAGAAATTAAAATAATATCTTATAAAGTATAATAAGTAATAAACTTTTCTTGCTTAAAAATACTATAGCCGATAGTTATATAAATATTAAAGGATCACTTAAAAAGAGGAATTCTAGAATACTATAGAGGGCCTTATCGAAACCTATAGTTCTTAATAACTAAAAAGATAATTAGACTTACTAACTTATTAATATAGTAATAAAAATAAATATTATTACTTTGAGGATATAAACCTCCCTCCGAATATTAATAAGTTCTCAGAAGAATTTTCTAGCTATAAAGTTACCTTCTTAATAGACTTTTTTTCTAGATATAACTAATTAGAACTTGATATATAAAGTCGAGATATAATTATATTTCAAACTCCGATTAATTACTTGAATAATTATATTATTACAAGAACTACTAATTTAGTAATATAATTTGTAAGGGTTATAAATAAAATTCTAGAGAACTTAAACTTCGAAGTTACTATATCTTTCTTGATAATATTAAAGTAAAAGGCCTTATATAATATATAATAACAAATTTACTCTTCTCGAGATTTATAATTTATTCTTGAGTATATATAAAATTTAAATAGAATATTAAAAAGAATAAAAAGAACTAAAGTTTATATTAAAGCAAAATCCGAATTTTGTATAAATAGTCTAAATATAGTAAGATATATTACAAAGTAAAAATTAAACTTTAGTTATTACAAAAATTATCAAAATCTTAGAATAAACTACTTCTAGAGATATAATTAAAGCTCAATATTTCTTGGAATTTATATATATTTAAAATATAAATAAGAGAATTCTCTCTAATTACTACTTTTATATATAAGCTTTTCAAGAAAGGGCAAAGTTCAATTAAATAGAAAAATACTAAAATATAATAAATAAATTAAAGAGACTTTTAATATTACTTCTATTCTTATAAAGATTAACTACTCTAAAGGGGCAAAGAAGATTATAGTTAAGTTTAATATTAGTCTAGAAAATAAAAAGGATATCTTGACTAGAGAGATAAACAAAAAAGGCTAAGGATAGTTGATATAAAAGTAATATCTAGAATTAAGCTAAAAGAAAGTATAATATTACAAAGAGAGAATATTAGTATATTTGAAATTATTAAAAAACTAAGATACTAATATATAAAATATATTTTACTCTTGAGATAGATACTAATATTTTAGTAATATAACTAAACTAACTATTATAGATCTTCTAGAGCTCTAGTTACTTAGTAGATTATATAAATTCAATTATTTAATTTTATTATTAAGTATATATCCAGAAAAGATATATAATAGCTAATAGCCTTTCGAGAAGGACAAGGATAGTATCTAATAATATTAATAATATAAATAAAATTAATATAGACAATTAGATTAAAGCTAAATTAGACTATTTGGGAGTTATATTAGCCAAAGCTAAAGATAAGGAGGATAATTTAAAAGAAATATTATTACTTAATTTAGAATAATATAGTAATAAATACTAGAGGATTACTAAATATTTTATAACTCTAAAAAAGTCAAAAGGGATAAAAGCAAGAAGTATCGAAATTTTAGAAAACAAGTAATTAATTTTAGTGTAAGAGACAGAAAGCTCTAAAAGAATATAAGCAAGAATATTTATTAAGACAAGTTCTTGAAAAGATAAAGTTAAAGCTAAAGCCCTAAAATATATTATAATACTTTTAATATTATAAACAAGAAGCTATTTATAACTAATAGCAAGAAGCTATTTTTGAGAAAATATATATAGAGATATCGAAAACTTTGTCTAGACTTATAAGAATATTAGCTAAGAGATAAAAACTAGATTTAAGAACTTTTTATTTAATATCTTCTTGTAAGTAATAAAGAAGTAAAAATTAATATTATTTATATATTAAACTAAGAAGCAAAGATTATCTAATATTGCTAAATATAACTTTTAGATAAGTTAAAGAAAGATAATAAGGAGTACTAATACTAAAATAATAACTAAGTTTATTTGAGAAGATATAATTTATTAATATAAATTATTTAATAAATTAATATTAGATAGAGGTTTAGAATTCAAAGCTAAATTATTATACTTCTAAATTAAAAAGAGTAAAAAGAATCAAAGTCTAATATATTATTCTAAAGCTAATAAAATAGTCAAAAGAAGTTATTAGACTATTATAAATAAGTTAGAAAAATAATAAAAGGAAATATAAAAGTTAAGTCGAAAACTTGAATATTATACTCTTTATAACTAAATATTAGTCTATAAGCTACTAAATATATTTATTTTACTTAATATATAAAAGAGAAGCTATTCTTTTAGTAAAAACTTAATTAAATAATTAAAAAATATTTGAATAAAATAAAACTAAGAAAAAGAGATTTATTAATATTATAAGCCGATTTCTACAAATATAAGAGGAAGACTTAAAAGAAACTAGAAAAGAAAAGAAAGATTAAGAAATAAGAGAAAGGACTATTTTGATATATTATATATCCTTTGACTTAAAAAATAAATAAAGAGAATATAGTTTTACTCTTTGATATAAAAAGAAAATTAATAAGTTTTATAATTAGAAACTAAATAATTACTAGACTAAGCTTATATTATTCAAAGAGTCAATTAATAACAAAAATATATTAACTACAAGATAAGAATACTTTTATAAAGAAATTCTATTTAGAGTATAATCTCAAGAAGTATATAAAAAGGGAAAGATACTTTCTATTTGTAAAACAAATAAAATTAAGAAAGAAGAGTAACAAAGAGAAACAAGGTAACAAGTAAAAGTTAAAGGTAAAGATAAAGAATAAGAAAAAGATAATAAAGTTTTAGAAAGAGAGTTTGTTATAAAGTTTTTATCTTGAGCCAAAAAGAAAGATATTATATAAAAGAGTGAGGGATTCCTCTAAAGAAGAAGAGTAAAGTAAATCTATATTAAAACTTATTCAAGAAAGAAAGGAATAAGGTCTATAAAAAAGAAATCGAAGGCCTAGCTTAGCTAGGCCAAAAGTAATTAGACTTTGGAAAGTCTTAAACAAAAATATTTAAAATCCGAATTTTTAAAGAAGGGCAACTAGAATCTTATTAGCTTCGAAAAGAGAGAAAAATAATATAAAAAAGCTTAGCAAAGATAGGTTTAATCTACTGATAAAATAATAACTCGATAAAAATAAAGGAGTAAAAAAATATAAAAAAAACTTATTATAAAAAGGAATTTACTAGAAACTCTTAAAGACAGGATACTATAATATAGAGTTTCTAATTAGTAAAATATAAAAAAACAAGAAAAATAATAATTTAGAAGAATTTTACTATTTTGTCTATTCTTATTTATATTGATTAAAGTATTCCAATAAGATATGTGATAACAACTTATAATATATAAGGTTGTAATTCCTTGCTTCTAGTAATTCTTTATAACTCTACTAAAATATCTATACTTTTTATATATTTCTAAAGTACTCTATGTTATTAACTCAAGGAAATAAGAAGTAGTAATATAGTATTAGAAGTTGACAGGATTAATAAAAGTCTTAATATTAAATAAGTAAATTAAAGTAACTTCAATTAATATATAAATTACTTTGAACAATAATATAAAATAGAGGTTAACAAGAATAATCTTTTTGAACCGAGACAAAAGTAAAATATAAAAATAAATCAAGCTTATAATATTAAAGACTTAACAAAGAAAGTTTAAAAACTAGAATATTATTAGCTAAAAATATAAAAATTTCAAGCTACTATTATTATCAAAATATATAATAACAGACTAAATATCTAAGGAAAAGTTAAAATAATAAAGTTAAATATAGCAAAAACAATAAATCTAAAATAAAGTTTATAAGTTTAATAGTTATTAAGTTATATTGAAAATTCGAATTATAATAAACAAGTTTTATAGCGAAATATAAAGGTAATATTTAGTAATATTAATATTAGAAATTAACTATTAAACAAAACTAAAAATAGTTAGAATCTAATAAAACAAAGTTTATATATAAATAGAGGAAGGATATACAAACTATTTTAGTAAAGTTATATAAAGATATAAAAGATATTTAAATAGTTTAGTTAAAGTATTAAAAAAGTTAAAACTATAAGGAAAGAACAAGATACAGAAAACAAAATCCTTGACTCTCGAGTAATATATAATTTATTAGTCAGAAATAAAACTTAAGGACTTACTTTAGCAGTAAAAGAAATAATAGAAAATTAAAACAAAGTATATTGCCAAGACTATAAATAACTTCAACTATAATACCTTCTAATAAAATTTACTAGTACTCTTAAATTTTATAATTTACTCTTGAATCTTGTTTATATATTCTTTATAAAGTCTTATACTATAAATTTACTTTTGGGCTATAACTTTAAAATAATTATATTTATCTTTAAAGTAATATATATAGTTATATAGATATTATAATTTATAACAAATTAATATCCTAGAAAAATTATATTTAGAGTTTGATCTTTATAAGAACTACTATCAAAATAGATACTCCCTCTAATTTAATAATCTCTCAGATAATAGAGAAGAACTTATACTATTTGTAATTTCTATATAATAGAAACAAAAAATCGCGAAAAATATAAACCAAGAAAATAATATATTATAAGTATCTAATATAATAGACAATAATAATAATATTTATATTTTTTATCAAATAGCTTTTCGACTATATTAGAATTATTTGATAATAATATATAATATTTAGACAGTCAACTTCAAGTAGAGTCTAATATAGACTTAAATATATTTAAGAATATTAAGAAAAACTCAAACAAATAGTAAATATAGATAATATCTTAGACAACGAATTATTCTTGTATAAAATAAAAAATAGTAGTTTAGTATTAGACAGGATTATTAGGATTAATAAGGCTTAATATAATATTATATACTAAATTATTGGACTCAAGACTTGCTTTTATAAATCTTTATCTCGCAAGATTAGTAAAAGTAAGTCTAGAAATCTATAAAAATCTTTACTAACTTAATAATAAACAAGAAGACTTTCTATTATAAGAATTCGAGGATTTTGAAAAGCTTAAATTTGGAAATTATAGAAAAAACTTAGTAAGATTTTTTGAATAATATTAATAGCTTCGAACAAATTATCAAGGACGCTAGAACTAATAAAATAAACTAGATAGTCAAATATCTAGACTTAAAGAATTTCTCGAAAGTATTAATAGCAAGAGATAAAATATTTATAATAGTATATTAAAAAAATTAATAAACAAAGATATTCTTGATAACTTTTTTTATATTCTTAATAAATCAAATAATTTAGATAGACTAAAGTATAATAATATAAGTCTTTACAAAAGATTTATTGTCTAAATAAGATAATAATAACAAGATTTGAACTAAGAAGGATATAGTCAATATTTTATTAATTCGGATTTCTACAAAGCAAAGAAACTTTTATAGTAATATAAAAGAACTTTTATTTATTTATTTATTTAGACTTTGTCTTTTTTACTAAAAAGGAATTAAAAATATTTAATATTTAATACTCTTTTTATAGTCTTCTTGAATCAAAAGAGAATATAAAAACTATAAATAAAACTTTCTAGAGAACTTTATTAATAAAGAAGTCCTATAATATTTCTCTCTAATATCAAAGACAAAAGAAGAGCAAGAAAGGCAAGGAAAAGAAGAAAATTCTAGAAAAGTAAATTTACTCAAAAGAAAAGAAAGAGAGAAAGTCAAGAAAGAAACTTTTTAGACTATCGAAAAAGTAACTTCTTATAGAATTTAATAGATAAATATAAAAGACCTATTCTCTTTTTAAATTTAGAACTCTATATAAAAGAATATAGAATTATACTAGAGAAAAGTAATAAGCTAAAATAAAAAAGTTAGTTCTAGCAAAAAGATATAATACTTTCTATAGTAATATCTTTATTTTTATTATATCTCTGTTTTACTCTAGCAAAGTAGTCAAAACTCAAGAAAATCTATTTCTGTAATCAAGAAGTAATAAAGGAGGTTAAAGCTCAGAAATTTGTTAATATAATAAAAATACTTTAACTAAAAAAAATTATAAAAAATTATCAAAAGAAAAGGAAATCTTACTTTATATAATAAATATCTATTATATTAATATATACTTTGAATCTAGAATTACCTATACTAAAAGATAAAAGAATATATTATAACAAAGAGGCTATAAAAATAATTAAGGCAAGTATTACTACTATTAGTAGAATCTATAAAGAGGACTTATTATATAAGTATAGATTAATTCTAGATTAAAGACCTTTTTTAGCAAGTATATCTAATTTAGAAATACTTTCAAGGTTTAGTAACAAGATATAATCTTCTTTAGAAGTCTTGACCTTGTATTAGATATTAGATTATAATAATACTAGTCTATTTAATAGCTAATACTAAAAGGGATTTACTGGAAAACTTTATAAAATATTCAAAAATACCTCTTTTATAACAAAGATACTTAGAATAATCTTTCGAGAAGAACTTGAAATATATAAGTTTTATTATAAAAGACTCTTATATCTAAAATAACTTGACTTAATAACTATTTATTATAGTTTATATAATATTCTCTACTTAGTAATATATTCGATAATATCTCTATTTTTGAATATCTTATATTATATATTAACAAGATTATAAACTTTAATTATTTGAGATTATTTAGACTTTAAAATAGTTTCTAAAAGGCTAGTAGATTAAATTTATTTAGTTTAATAATATAAAATTTTGAGTCTTGAAAACTTAATAAAAATAAAAGATATAATTTTCTTTTCTTTTAATATAAATATAAAGATATTATTAATAATAGTTATTTTTATAAAGTTATATAAATCAAGAATTCGAAAAAAGTTTCTAGAAAATTTATAAGACTATTTAATATAGTTTTATAGATATTAAAATCTCTAGGACAGGAGTTACTAGAAGAATAAAAAAAGATAAATTACTTAAAGAAAAGAAGTTTTAATAACAAAGATAACTTTATAAAACCTTGAGAGTTATTTATAAATATAAATTTATATCGAGGAAGACTTCTTTATATTCGATATTAGACTGAATAATAAACAAAACCTACAAAGAAATCTTGAATCAGGAAAATACTTGAGTATTTTCTCGAAAAACAAGAAATAAAAGAAAGTAAATCTTATTAGCCTTAAAGACTAAGTTATATCTAAATTAATATTTCTGATTTTTATATAACTAAGACTTATAAAGTACTTTATTTTAAAGCTCTTACTAGAGATCTAATATAAACTAAACTACAAGTAATAAAGTTAATTCAAAAATAACTTTATAATTTAGACTCTAAGTAAAAACCTTAATCCTTCTTAATAACTTTTATCTAAATTACAAAAATATTATAAAAGCCTCTAGAAGGAAGTTAAGCTTAATAAGTTTGAAAGGTTTGAAATAAGAGTTTCTTTAAAGAAAATAAAAGAAGAGCTATTAAAAACTAGAACTACTAATAGTTAAAATAAAAGAAATTAGTTAAAATATTAAGATTATTGAAATTACAATTCTTTGTCTAAAAAAAATATTAATAGAGGAGGAGAAGAGGAGAGAAAGGGAGAGAAGAGATAAAAAATATATATAAATATAAAAGATTCCAAAAGTATCTGAACCTCTTCCTTCTATAGAGGCAATAGAGATTTAAGTACTTGAGAATAAAATTTAGAAAATACTAGAGAATCCTCTATTACTAGTATAAATAGACAAATAATATTTTTTACTCAAGCAAAATCGTTAGTTAATATAAGTAACAATATATATAAAATAGTAGCTATAGTCAGGAAGTTAATAAGGCGCGGGGACACTCCAAGAAAAATAAGGACTAGAATATAAAGGAAAAGCTATTGATAGTATATTCGCAAGGTATAAAAGTAAGTATAAAAAACTTTGGAAACAGATTTCTGAGAAATATTAGTTAAATCGAATTTTGAATAAAGGGTTTATGAGGCTAGCCTTGATTAGAAAATATACGAGAAAACATTACTTGGGATAGCTTAGAGTTTATTATAAAATAAAAGCGTTAATACTTGAAAGTTATTTGAGCTTTTTTTTTCTTCTTTCTTTTTCTTGTAATACTCGAGAGCGAGTATTAATATATAAGGGTTCGGCTGTGAGGGAGTAGCTAGTACTCCCCTTTTTCTTATATATTTTTTGAGCCTTATATAATTCTTTGATATACGATAGCTACTATAAAAAGGAAAAGCTAACTTGTAGAATAATAAATAATTAATTACTTCTTTATATTTTTTTTTGAGATATTAAAAGGCTCTATATACAGCGAGTATTTTATAATACTCGTTTATTTTGTTTATTATTAAATTTATTTATTAAACTACTGTCGCCTACCTCCTATATCCTAAACGATACACTTTTTTTTGTATATCTTATAAGCCCTTCCTGCTCTCGGACAATATCTAGATAAGTAAACTTAATAAGGGGCTTTGTAATCTACTTATATTCTAGAATAAAGTATTTATAGAAATTACAAAAGTCTAGAAAGGATTAGACTCCTTTTATAGAGTATAATAGTTTTTACTCTTTAATAATTGTAACTTTCTTTAAGTCTATTATTATATTACTTATAAATATTATAAATCTTAGATACTTAGTTATAATAATACTAAATTTATACTTCTAAATATCGACTTAAAGTTTGGCTACTTGTAATTGTTCGAGTACTTTGTATATATATATCTTGTACTTTAAGAGGTCTTTCGAGTATATAAAGATATTGTCTAAATAGGCTATATAGAATATATTAAGATAGTCAAAGAGGATATTATTTATATATTACTAATAGATAGTCGAGCTATTTGTTAAGCCAAAAAAGAGTATCTTATACTTGTATAATTTATAATATATCTAGAAGATAGTAAGTTCCTTGGAATCAAAGTATATATAAATATAATAAAACGCTTGGCAAATATTAAGCTTGATATAAACACAAGTACGATTTAAGTAAGCAAGTATCTTATCAATCAAGAAGAGTAAGTATTAGTCCTTTCGTGTAATTATATTAAGCTTTCAGAAGTTAATATAGAATTGTAACTTGTTATTAGGTTTTTTAACAAAGAGTACTAAAGAGCTTTAGAGTATCTAGCTACTTTCGATAAACTCTTTGTTAAGATTCTCAAGTAGATATTCTTTTACTATAAGTAGCTTAGTTATTATTTGCGAATATAGAGGTCTATAACTTAGTATAGCTTCTTCTTTTAGCTAGATCTAATAATCGATTAGTTAGTAAGGAGGGAGCTTATCTAAGGTAGCCTTGGAGAATATATCTTTGTAGTCTTAGTAGATCTAGAGGAACTTCTATTATATCTTTTTTAAGTTTATAGAGTTATTGTTTAATATACTATAGCTCTCTAATTCTCTATTAATTTTGTAAAGGCTAACTAAGAAGAGCTCTATTTCTTTCTAGTACAAGTTTATATAAAAGGCTACTATATTAATTTTATAGATATTTATTGAAAGATAAATATTTAATAAGGAGGCAAGTAATACTAAAAGGTTAGTTTTAGGTCTACAAGTAGGGAGAAGCTGACTAAGTATTTATTTAACTACTTTTCTTTGTATAAGAGTAGGGCTAATAGTATAAGGGGGCTTGTCCTTAGATAAGAGAGGAGCGGCAAGAGAGGTAATAGATTTAAAGGATTTTACTAGCCTAGTCAGGGAAATTATATATATATAGGAGTAGTAACTAACTACTTACTAAGAGTCTTTTTTCTAGAATACTCTATTACGCTTATATATTTCCTTTTAGTATTCTATAGACTAAGGAGTAGGTTCCTAGTTATAAAGCTCAGAGAGGGATTATTTAAGCTCTCGAGCAAAGTAAAGATATAAAGGAACTACTAAAGGCTAGATTAGATGTTATTAGTATATATCTAGCTTGATATTATAATATAAGAATTATAAGGAGCCTAGAATTAAATTATAGTTCTCTAGATTAAGTATTAGAAATAAAAGCTTAGTAAGTCAATATCTATCGATTATAAGAGTATATTTCAAAAAGTATTTTACTTCTTTACTCTTTTTGCTATTATATCCTTTTATTGTAATAGGGCTTAATAGAAATATTAAATAGCTTTTAAGAAACTTGGAAATAGCTATTATATAATATATATTAATAAAATCAAGTTCTTGTACTTTAATATTAGAGAAAATATAGATATTAATAATAATATTTTTATTTAAACTTAGATTATAAAAAATAATAAATATTATATCTTTTATTAACTTCTATATATTAATCTCGTAAATCAAGTATATTATATCTAGAGTAAAGTCTTTCTCTAGACTTCCTTGTTTTCTGACTAATAGTCGAAGTATTCTTCTTTGCTTTTATTAAACTCCGGAGTCTTATATATTATATTCTAAGCAATCTTTTGAACTATATATTTTCTATATAAATATAAATATTCCTTCGCAAAGTAGTTACTCTTGTTATAGTTATAATATTTTAGAGAGGCTCTAAATTAGGGCTTTGTACTTAGGGGAGTATTAAGGCATTAGCTTTAGATCTATACTATAAGTTATAATCTATATTATTATATCGAGGTAAAGTCTTGTTCTAGAGAAAAGGGGGCACGGCTCTATTATACTAGAGCTATTCTTTGGTCTAAGGCTAAGATTAGATTATAAAGGGATTTATATATTAGATATTTCTAAAGTTAGTACTAATAGCTAATAAGCTCCTTATTAAGGGCGTCGAGTATTATAATTATATCTTGAAGAGTTTTCTAGGTTTGTCGGACAAGTAATAATTTATTCTAAAACTTTAGATTCGACCTTCTAAAGATATCGTTAAGCTAAGTATTCTAGTTTATTTGTACTCGATTTGCTATATCAAGAAAATATATCTTGAAGTCTCGAAAGTGTTCCTGTAAATATTAGTATAATAGAGAGTATATATCTCGTATATTAGTTTATTTGTCAATTACCTCAAAGTAGCTCGCCAAATGCTCTATTATATCTTTTATTATCTTGAAAGCCAGGGGGTAGTCCGAGAAATATAGAGTATCTAGATTTTGTTAGGCCTTTTTTATAGTAATCGAGAAGATATAGACTATTCTAAGGGCTTTTATAAGATATTAATCTCTATTCTAGAATATTTTATTATATAGTTCCTTGCTTTATATCGAGAAGAAGAAGGCTATTTTATTAGAGAATAGTTCTAAGTCCTTGACTTTTGTTAACTTTTTAGAGTAGCTCTGATAGCTATCTTTATAAGCTTCTAAGGTTTCTAGAGGAGCTAGAGTTACTATTATATAGTATTTATAATTAAATTAGAAGCTTATAGCTCTAGATATTAAACTTTTCTTTACTATAGATTAGAGCTATAGTAGTAAGAATATATTATGTTCTTAAAGACTAGTAATTGAATTAGAGTATTATAAATATATAGAAAATATATAAGAGTTCTTTTGACTATTTATTCTAGAATTCAATAAAGCTATAATTAGATAATTAATTTAAGCCTATATCTATATTAGTTATCTATATAAATTATTATTTTTCTAAGCTATATTTGCTTCTAGTATATTAGCTATATATAAAGCTAGGATTATATTAATAGGCAAGATTATTTGGGAAAGTAAGTTACTATTTGATTATCTAAATACTTATATCTTCTAATAGAAGCTCTTAGCTCGAGGGAGTTTCCTTAGTATTATATTATTATATATATTAAAAGTAGAAATAAAGATTAAGATCTTCTAAGTATAGTAACTTTAAGTTAAAGAACTTTAGACAATATATTTATTATATTTCTTAATTCTTGTAAAAGTATCTTTCGAGTAAGTATTCTATTTATTAAATATTCTCGAGGTCTTTCTAGATATAAAGGTAAGCTTTAGATAATAAGATAGTAGTAAAATATTATAAGTAGTCAAATATATAAAAACTAAATTTTATTCGAAGATCTAAAGCTAAAGAGAGAAGAAGGACTTATAAGAAGTAAGTAAGCTTATATATAAGATAATATAGCCTACTAATCTAGGCTTTACTAACTTAGGTCAATAAGGCTAACCTAGACTAATAGAGATACTATAAGTTATATATCTTGTGACCCTAGAAAGTTATATATATATCTAATTTTCCGGGCTAGGCTAGCGAAAGCTACTAGAGCCTTAAGTAGTCTAATATAGGACTACTAGATATATATAAGCTTACTTACTCCTTATAAGTTCTTCTTCTCTCTTTAGTTTTAGATCTTCGAATAGAATTTGGTTCTTGTATACTTGACTATTTATAATATTTTATTGTTGTCTTATTATCTAAAGCTTATCTTTATATCTAAGAAGGTCTTGAGAATATCTAACGAGTAAGATACTTACTCAAAAGACGCTCTTATAAGAATTAAGAAGCGCGATAAATATATTGCCTAGAGTTCTTTAACTTAGAGTTACTATACTTAGAAGATCTTAATCTTTATTTCTATTTTTAATATATATAATAATATAATACTAAGGAGACTCCCCCGAGCTAAGAGCTTCTATTAGAAGACACGAGTATCTAGATAGTCAAATAGTAGTTTACTCTCTCAAATAACTTCGCCTACTAATATAATCTTAGCTTTATATATAGCTAATATACTAAAAGTAAATATAGCTTAGAAGAACGACGATTTATATAGATAACTAGTATAAATATAAACTTAGATTAATTGTTTAATTATAGCTCTATTAAACTCTAGAGCAAATAGCCGAAAGAGCTCTTATATATCTTCTATATATTTATAATACTCTAATTTAGCTATTAGTCTTTAAGAATATAATATATTCTTACTATTATAGCTTTAATTTATAATAGAAAAAAGTTTAGTATTTAAAGCTATAGGCTTTTAATCTAGCTACAAGTACTATATAATAGTAACTCTAGCCCCTCTAGAAACCCTAGAAGCTTACGAAAATAGTTATCAAAGTTACTCTAGAAAGTTAACAAGAGTCAAAGACTTAGAATTACTCTCTAATAAAGTAGCTCCCTCCTTCTTGATATAAAGCAAGGAACTATATAATAAAATACTTTAGAACAAAAATTAATACTCTATTAAGACGCTCAGAATAGCCTATATCTTCTCGATTATTATAAGAAAGACTTAACAAAATCTAAATACTTTATATCTCTCGGATTACCTTCTAGCTTTCAAGACAATAAAAGATATAATAGAGTACTTGACAAATTACTTTGAGGTAATTAACAAACAAGCTAATATATAAGATATATATTCTCTATTGCGCCAATATTTACAAAAACAGTTTCGAGACTTCAAGATATACTTTCTTGATATAGCTAATTAAGTACAAATAAATTAAAATACTTAGCTTGACAATATCTTTAGAAGGTCGAACCTAAAGCTCCAAAATAGATTATTACCTGTCCGACAAATTTAGAAAACTCTTCAAAATACAATTATAGTACTCGATGTCCTTGATAAGGAGCTTGTTAGCTATTAGCGCCGATTTTAGAAACACCTAATATATAGATCTTTTTATAATTTAATTCTAGCCTCGGACTAAGAAGTAGCTCTAGTATAATAGAGCTGTGCCCCCTTTTCTCTAGAATAAGACCCTACTTTAATATAATAGTATAAATTATAACCTATAATATAGATTTAAAGTTAGTACCCTAGTATTCCCCTAAGTATAAAGTTCTAATCTAGAGCCTCTCTAAAATACTATAACTATAATAAGAGTAATTACTTCGCGAAAAAATATTTATATTTATATAGAGAATATATAGTTCAGGAGATTGTCTAGAATATAATATACAAAGTTCAAGAGCTCGACAAGAGCAAGGAAAAGTACTCTGACTATTAGTCGAAAAACGAGGAAGCCTAGAGAAAGACTCCGCTCTAGATATAATATATTTAATTTACGAGATTAATATATAAAAATTAATAAGAGGTATTATTAAGAATTCGGTCCTTTGTAAGAGGACTTCCTTC
Source organism: Tricladium varicosporioides (assembly GCA_021365295.1). Classification (NCBI taxonomy): domain Eukaryota; kingdom Fungi; phylum Ascomycota; class Leotiomycetes; order Helotiales; family Tricladiaceae; genus Tricladium; species Tricladium varicosporioides. The sequence continues at coordinate 10,181 of JAJTIW010000067.1, read as the reverse complement.
AAGTTGACTATAGTCAACTTAGAAGAAGATACAGAGAAGTTAATAGATAAAATCGACTTATATTGACCTTGACTATAGTATAACTATAGTAATTTATCTAGTATAGAAGGTAATGTCTATTTAACTTGTCTAGAGTAGTCTATATACGAATTGGAGCTAATCTCAATTCGCTTAGTAGTATAGTTATATAATATATAGTTTATATTATATTTCCTTAATACTCCCCCTTAGGATAGATCATCCTTGCCTACTTACTAGACCTAGCTATGCCTTAAACCTGTCGAATATAATCCTTTTTAGTAGCTTTGTTATACTATCTATAATTATCTCGCTTGTCGGGACGTAGTCTACTCGCAAATCTCCCTTTTCCTCAAGATCTCGAATATAGTAATAACAGATATTAATATACTTTGACCTCTTATAGAGATGAGGGTTCTCGACTAATGCTAGTACTCCTTAGTTGTCTTCTAGTATCTGTATAGTTCTTGAATTACTTCTGATATATTTAGGTAACTTGAGATCTCGGTAGACTTGTATAATTTATTGTCCTTGCTTAGTATATATAAAGAGTATAATATATTCGGACTCGTAGCTTAATATAGCGATAAATCGCTGCTTCTTGCTTAACTATGAGATTAGCTTATTATAGAATAGTATAATACTTTCTGATATATTTTTATAGTCTGACTTGTCTAAAGCCTAGTTAGTATTGGAGTATATAACAAAGTACTTGTATTCTCTTTCTAGTTTATAATATAGTCTCTACTTGATTATTGACTTTAGATATTATATTAGGTTCTTAAGTACTTTTCTGTAGTACTTTATTAGCTCGTTTATATATTGACTAAGCTTGCCTAGGACGAATATAATATTAGATTATATAAATATTATAGTATATATTAAGCTTTTAATATTTTATTAGTATTTAGTAATATTAATTCTTTTGTCTTTGTTTATAAAATAATATAGTACTTTATAGTCTATAACTAAAACTCTCTTTGAGATATAGATTTCTTGTATAATTCCAAAGTAGTCGAATATACTTGTTAGATATTACTCTTGATTGACTTTAATTATATAGTTTTATTTGTCGCGAGTAATTCTTGCTCTAAGGATCTTACTAATCTCTCTTAGATTCTTGGTACTAAATCTCCTTAATAGTCGTTTATAGAACTAGTTAATATCTGTTTGTTTCTTGGCTCTAACTATAATATTATTTATATATATAAGTAAGTATATATCTCGTCCGTAGTTTGTAAATAGATATAAGTCTATCTTGCTTTATATAAAACTTTACTTAACAAGTTCTCCCTTAATAAGTATATTCTAATCTCTTGTAGCTTGCTTTAGTCTATATAAGCTATAAAGTACTTGTTATATATATCTAGATTTGATTGTAACTTCTTGTAGAGGGGTAAGGTAGATCTTCTTCTTAAGATATAATTTTATAAATATATTTTTGATATCGAATTAAGAGATTTTCTAGTCTTCTACTATAGCTATTACAAGAAATAGTCTCAAGATATTTATATAAACTATTAATACAAATATTTGAGTATAGTCTTTTTTATATACTTAGTTAAATCCTTAAGCTATTAGTCGAGTCTTAAAGTACTTAACTAATCTATCTATTTAAGTCTTTATAATATAGACTTACTTATATAATACAAGGTTTACTCTCCTTAGTAAAATTATCTCTTATATTGTCTAGTTTATATATAATAAGAATATCTCTTTTACTTCTATTGTTTTTTATCTATTTATATAGTCAGGGTTATTTATAGCCTCTCTGTAAGTTCGCAGGATTCGAATATCTTGAATAATTTTTGCTAAAAATATAAAGTCTATTACTTAGTCTCCAAAGTAGTTGTCTAGTATCTTTAACTCTTTCTATATACTAAGAAGTTATATTAGTATAGCCTTTGCGATCTTGGCTAGTCTCTTATCTTTAGCTAGGTCGGACTTAGATCGCTTCTGTTTGGTTTTAGATCTTGTGAAGTATTGAGATACTTCCTTTATTTGTCGAAGTCGTAAGGAGATTGACCGGCTAAGAGTAATTTGTAGTAAGACTAAGGTACTATTATTATTAAAAGCTAGTATATTCTCTAGTAGAGTAAAGTATAGAATCTCTACTCTCGGTATAGTCTTAAGGTTATTCTCGCCGGCTAATTTATTATCTTGCTGACTTAAGTCAATAATACTAGCTAACTTGCTACTTTGCTAATCTAGGTCAGTAATATTAGCCTTAGTAAGACTATTTTCTTGTTAACCTAGGTTAGTAAGGGGCTATAATTATAAATCCTCGCGCGAATCCCCTTTAGTAAAATTACTATTTATTTTCTCCTTTAGTTGCCCTCTCGCCTTCTAGTCTAGTATAATATTCCTGGTTTCTTATATTCTAGCCTTAACTCTTAGTCTCAAGTCGACTGTCCCTCCTTTAGTCTTCTTGTTTACTTTTAGCCGGCTTATTACTATAGTATAGCTATACTCTAGTAAATAGACCTTGAAGTACTTTATTATTAATTCTAAGTATCTTATAAATATACTAATCCTTTTAGGGTTTACTAGCTTATCGCGCTTTTGGTTTAGTAGAATAACTTTGCAATTAATATAGAAGTAATATTTACTCCCTTATTTATATATATAGTTAATAGAGGGGACTTCTTTTGTAAATATTTATATTGGGCTAATTTTTTAGCTATTGATCCTTAGACTAGTATCTATTTGATTTTATATATATAAGTCTGTCTCTATAGCTTTATCTTAGAATTCTATTAGTAATTAAGTTTTTTTAATTATTACTTGTATATTTGCTTTTATAGTCTAAATACTTCGCTTAGCTAGACTATTCTAATATAATAATACTATAATTATTAATTGAGCTTTTATATTATTAGTAATCCTTTATTTGTTAATAACTTTGAGTAGCTTAGATATATTATTAGATTAAATATTTATAATTTTAGTTTAGATTTAATACTTGATATTAATTCTTTAGATCTTGAGTCCTTTGTATATATTACTCTTTCGCTTGAGTAATAATATTTAGTCTCTTTTTGAATAGATATTAATAATTAGTAAGAAGTATTTATTTTCTTATACTAAAGTTAGAAATAGACTTATAATATTGAACTAAATTTTACTTAGAATTACCTTTGTTTATAAACTTAACTCCTTCAGGATTTTGTTATATATCTTTGTTAATATATAGACTTTGTATATATTATAATCTTCTTTTCTTGGAACTCAAATTAGAATTAAGAGAGTTATAACCTTATAAAGGCTTATAATCTTCTTTAGATTTAGATATATAAATCTCTAATAATATCTCAAATAGTAGTTCTTCTCTTTCTAAGTGAGCTTTAAGTTATTTTCGTGGGCTAAGCTAAAGAAATCTTTTTTATTAGTAATATTAGTTAGTTCAATATTTTTAGCTTGATTTGTCTTAGTATTAAGCTTATTATTCTTAGTTATAGTAAATATAGTATTTTAGTAGCTTTTAGTAATATATATTATAATATATAACTTGTTTATTATTATTATAGTAATAACCTTTTTCTTGTCTTTTTTGAAATATATTATATTGTTATTAAACGAGCCTTTTAGTCCTGCTTAATATAGCTTCCTTGCTAATACTAAGTTAATACTAAGTTATAATATATATAATATATTCCTGAGAATTATAGAAGAGTTATTTATATATTCTAGTTTTGTATTATTTATATATTTTGTAATTAATTCTTTTTTTTTAACTTTAATATATTTATACTTGATTGGGATTATTAAGCTAAAGAAAGAAGATTAGTCAGATATATATAAAGTAATATTAGTATTAGCTAATCAAGCTATAAAAGTAGCCTTATTAATTTCTTTTTTTAAGAGGCGATAAACTTCTTCTTTCTTGTTATTTCTTGTAATATTAGATTTAGAGGAGTCTTCAAGAGCTAAGGAAGTATTACTATTAATTATATAGTCGTAGGCTTTCCTTCTAATAGCTTTAGAGTTTGGCTTAGTAATATATTTATTGACTCTATTTAAGCTTTTAACTTGATACTTTGTTATATATATTCTTTTTTGGTCTTAAGATTTTTTGTAGACGACCTCTTGGGCTTTGCCTAAATCTAGGTAGTCCTTGATAAAGTGTCGCTTATTATATAAGTAATACTTTAATCTGCTAAAGAACGAGATAGATTTCTCGGAGTCTATACTCTACCTCTAGTACTAATAGAGCAAGATATACTTCGTAAATTATACTTAGAATATAGTCTAAGTTACTTCTCTAGTATAATATATTCTAAATTCCTTTTCCTCGAGGTACTTGAGTTTGTCTTTGACTATTAAATTACTTTGAGTGTTCAAGATATTGATTATAGTCTCGAATAATCTAGAGAGAGATCTAATTAAGATAAGTAGTAGTATAATATTATTATAGGCGGATCTTATATTAGTATCTACTACTCCTAGCTTGTGTCTATATTCCTTTAGTTTATCTCAGGAGCTAATAATTATACTTTCTTTTCTTTAGACAAACGTCTAAATCTTTGTTATATATATATTAATAGTTATAGTATTAGTCTAAAAATACTTCTTCTAAAAATATATTTATAGATTATAAGTATACTTATATTTGTTGATTAGATATTAGTTATTGTCGCTAAGTGATCTAAATATAAGGTCAAGAGTAGTTACTTTATCCTTGAGATATTTAGCTTTCTTTTTAATATTAAGTCGAACTATCTTATTCCCTCTTGTTTTAGTAATATTTAGCTCCTCGAGAGCCTCTGTCAAGTCTCTAACTGTTGTTATTATACAATACTCAATATATGTTTGTTCACAGATATAGAAGACTCCCTTTCCCTTGAGCTTGATCTTGTATTAGCAGAACCAAGCTTTGTAATTATCTTGAGCAAGTATTAAGATGTTTTATTTTTCTTTTTCTTCTATTATCTTATATATATTCGGGATTATAGGAGATAATATAGTATAGAGTATTATAGATATAGATATTATAGATCAAGGAAGTAATTCGATATATAATAGGTTGTTATATTAATATTACACGACAAGCTTATACTTTTAATTATATCTTTTCTTTGACTTATATAGTTAGTATTCTCGCTGACTTGCTTTGTGTCCTTCTTTTTTAGATCGGAGGTATTAATTCTTCTGTAAATCGGAGCTAAAGTCCTTAGATCAATTTATATAGTTAATTTTTAATCGAATTATCTAAAGTCCTTAGATTGATATCTAGGAGTCAATTATAATTACTTATATTATCTATAAACTTAGACTTATAACCTATTAAGAATTCGGTCCTTTATAAGAGAACTTTCTTTAAGTTAACTATAGTCAACTTAAAAGAAGGTATAGGGAAGTTAGTAAGTAAAATTGACTTATATTAACCTTGACTATAGTATAATTATAGTAATTTATCTAGTATAAGAGATAATATCTATTTAACTTGTCTAGAGTAGTCTATATATAAATTGGAGCTAACCTTAATTCGCTTAGTAGTATAGTTATATAATATATAATTTATATTATATTTCCTTAACAAGTATAATATTTATTGTTTCCTGTAATTTAAGTCTAAATAAAAGTATTATTATTAATATTTATACTCTCTCTAATACTAAAGCCCAAGGACTTAGTTTTATTAATATATATTATATAATAGCTATTTCTAAGTTTCTTGAAAGTTATCTAATATTTTTATTAAGCTTTATTATAATAAAAGAATATAATAGCAAGAAGAGTAAAAAAGTAAAGTATTTCTTAAAATATATTCTTGTAATTAATAGATACTAACTTACTAAACTTTTATTTCTAGTATTTAATCTAGAAAACTATAATTTAATTCTAGGCTCCTTATAGTTCTTATACTATAATATTAAGCCAAATATATATTAGTAATATTTAATTTAGCTTTTAGTACTTTCCTTACTTTTTTATTTCGTCCAAAAACTTAAGTAATTACTCTCTAAGCTCTATAATTAGAAATTTATTACTTAGTCTATAAAATATCAAAAGGAGATATATAAGTATAATAGAGTATTTTAGAAAGAAGACTCTTAGCAAGTAACTAATTACTACTTTTATATATATATAATTTCCTTAGTCAAGCTAGCGAAATCCTTTAAATCTATTATTTCTCTCGTTATTTCCCTTTTATCTAAGAGCGAACTTCCTTATACTATTAGTCTTACTCTTATACAAAGGAAAGTAGCTAGATAAATATTTAGTTGACTTCTCCCTACTTATAGACTCGAAATTAACTTTCTAGTATTATTTGTCTTCTTATTAGATACTTACCTTTCGATAGATATCTGTAAAGTTAGTATAATAGCTTTTTATATAAACTTGTACTAGAAAGAAATAGAGCTTTTCTTAATTAGCCTTTACAAGATTAATAGAGAATTAAAGAGCTATAGTATATTAAATAATAACTTTACGAACCTAGAAGAGATATAACAAAAGCTTTTTTAGGCCTATCAAGACTACAAAAATATATTCTCTAAGGCTACCTTAGACGAGCTCCCTCTTTATTAATCAATCGATTACTAGATCTAGCTAAAAGGAGAAGTTATACTAAGCTATAGACTTTTATATTTATAAACAATAGCCGAGCTACTTGTAGTAAAAAAATATTTACTTAAGAATCTTAATAAAGAGTTTATCGAAAGTAGTCAAGTATTCTAAAGCTCTCTAGTACTCTTTGTTAAGAAATCTAATAACAAGTTATAATTTTATATCGACTTCCGAAAGCTTAATATAATTACGCGAAAGGACTAATATTTACTCCCCTTGATTAATAAGATACTTGCTTGCTTAAATTATACTTGCGTTTATATTAAGCTCGATATTTATTAAATGTTCTATTATATTTGTATATATCCTGATTCCGAGGAACTTACTATTTTCCGGATATATTATAAATTATATAAGTACAAGATACTCCTCTTTGGCTTAACAAACAGCCTGACTATTTACTAGTAATATATAAATAATATCCTCTTTGACTATTTCGATATATTCTATATAACTTACTTAGACGATATCCTTATATACTCAGAAGACCTCCTAGAGTACAAGATATATATATATAAAGTACTCAAACAATTACAAGTAGCCGGACTCTAGGCCGATATTTAGAAGTATAAATTCAATATTACTATAACTAAATATTTAGAATTTATAATATTTACAAGTAATATAATAGTAGACTTAGAGAAGGTCGCAATTATCAAGAAGTAAAAACTATTATACTTTATAAAAGGAGTCTAGTCCTTTCTAGACTTTTATAACTTTTATAGACACTTTATTCTAGAATATAAGCAAATCGCAAAGTTTTTTATTAAGCTTATTTATCTAGATATGAAATTTAACTTTAACAAGGACTATAATATTATATTCGAAAAGCTTAAACTCTACCTTATATAGGCTCCTATACTTGTATATTATAACTACTCTCGCTAGATATATCTAGAGACTAATACCTTTGACAAAGTATTAGCTAATATACTCTTGTAATAGAGTAATAATTAATTATAATATTTTATAGTATTCTTTTCGAAGACTATAATATTTGTAGAACTCAACTATAAGATTTACAACAAAGAAATACTTATAATTATATAGTTACTTAATTACTAATATATTAAGTTATAGAGAGCTTTATATTAGCTTAAGATCTATATTAATTATAAAGTACTAGAATATTTTATAATCTCGAAGAATCTTATAGTATATTAGGCCTACTAAAGCGAAGCTCTCTTTTAGTTCTACTTTTATATTATATATTACTTGAGAAGATAAAATAAACTAGTTAATATACTCTCTAGAAGGAAACAAAAGCTCGACCTATAGACAGCTATAAAGGAGTAGCTCTGCTACAAGCCCCTACTTACGAAGGAGTAGCTCTTTTTAGAAGTCGCTAAGGAAATAAATATAGTATTCTTAGAATTAGTATCTTTTATAGATATAATTTTATAATAAAACAAGGAAAGTATAATGTTTAATATTATATATCTTTAAGCCAATAGTTAATTTCAGGGTAATTATACTCTTGAGGACAAGCTTCTGTTATATCGAGGTAGACTTGTAATACTAGATAAGGAACTCCTTTGTACGAAGCTTATTTAAGAAGTATATAATCAAGTATCAAATACTTACTTTAAAGTAGCTAAGATAGTAATGTTATTATCTTTTTGTTACTACTAGTATAGTCTAGTAAAGGATTGTAAGTATTATATATAAAACTATACTCTCTATTAATAGGTATATTATATATATAACAAGACTCTTAAGTTATATTATTTACTCTTAGTACTCGAGTATTTATAACAATATATTTATATCGACTTCAAGAGCTTTTTAGAGAACAAAGAAGGCTTTGATATTATCTGTATGTTTATTGATTATCTAAGTAAAGTAGTAATCTTAATATTTTGCAAGAAGACAATTACTGTCAAGTAATTAATAGAGCTCTACTATATTTATATATATTAGTATTATGACTTTTCTAACTCTATTGTCTTAGATAAAAAAATATAGTTTGTATCGAGCTTCTAGAATATTTTATATATAATCTTAGATATTAAAGTCAAGTTCTTTATTACTTATAGCTTTTAGACTAACGGACAGACTAAGAACTTGAACTAGTATATTGACTAGTGTCTAAGACTGTTTATTAACTACTACTAGAATAACTAATCTTAAATACTTTCTGCTCTCGATAATATATAGTTTGCTTTGTTATATAACTCTATTGATATATTCCCTTTTCTACTCTTATAAGGCTACTTGTCTAGGTACTTATTTAATTGGAAAGCTTCTAAGTCTGTAATAATAGCTAGAGAGAATCTCTTCTTAGTTGAGGCTATAGAGTTCGCAAACAAGTTATAGAACGGCTAAGATATAGCTAGAAGGATTATAACAAGTATACAAGAGGCTAAGGCAAAGCTCATGAACTAAGGATACTAGGAACTAGACTTTAATATAAAAGACAAAGTGTTTCTCTTAACTAAGTATTTAGTACTTGATAGATATAGCCGAAAGCTCGCAAAGCTCTAAAATAACTTATTTGAAATTCTAGTATAAAAGGGCTACTCTTATAGGCTTGTACTACTAGATAGTATATATATATATTTAGTATTTTACACTTACTATCTATAGAAGGACTTAAGTGATTTGCTCTTAGACTAAGAGAATTTATTATTAATATTATTAGTAATTAATAGTAACAAGAAATAAGAAGTAGAGAGTATTATAATAGTCAAGCTAATATATAAGTACTTAAGGTATAAGGTAAAGTAGCTTGGCCAAGATAAGGACCCTAAGTAATACTTTGCTAAAAACTTTTTATATAGCCCCTATAAGCTCAGAGACTTTTATCTAGCTTACTTAGAGCTTTTGGGACTACTAGAGCGCTTAGTAGACTAGATTAAAATATAAGAGCAGGAGATTAATTGCTATAATAAATTAGAAGGAATATTGAATAGTAGTATATTAATAATAGTAAGCTTAAGGGCGAGCTTCTTTTAGAGAAAAAAGTAATAAGATAATATAGTCTACTAATTTAGGCTTTACTAACTTAGATTAATAAAGTTAACTTAGGCTAACAGAGATACTACAAGTTATATATCTTATAATCCTAGAAAGTTATATATATATCTAATTTCCTAGGCCGGGCTAATAAAAGCTATTAGAGCCTTAAGTGGCCTAATATAGGACTACTAGATATATATAAGCTTACTTACTCTTTATAAGTTCTTCTTCTCTCCTTAGCTTTAGATCTTCGAATAGAATTTAGTTCTTGTATACTTGACTACTTATAATATTTTATTACTGTTTTAATATATATCTAGTAGTCCTATATTAGATTACTTAAGGCTCTAGTAGTTTTTATTAGTTTAGTCTAGAAAATTAAATATATATATAACTTTTTAAAATTACAAAATATATAATTTATAATATCTCTATTAGTCTAAATTAGTTTTATTAATCTAAGTTAGTAAGATTTAAGTAAATTATATTATCTTAAATATTATTTTTAATTAAATTTATAAGAAAATTATATATAAGAAATAATAAAATATTAATTATATATATAATTAAATTATAAAATATTAAATTAGTTTTTTAAATTATAAATATTAATATAAAAAAAAAACAAAAAAAAA
>JAJTIW010000066.1:0-36776 GCA_021365295.1 Tricladium varicosporioides | reverse complement strand
TAACTAGAGTTTCTTTATAATTATAAGTTATTTTTAATCAAGAATAGCTTAAACTTTTTGTAAATCTATAATAATCTTATTAATCAAAATAATATAATTAAGAAATTTAATTTTTCTAATATTGAATTTATATTTCTCTAGTTTAAGAAGTAGTAACTTCTCCTTAAGTATCTATAATATTTTCTTTATATACTCTTTATATTCTTTCTCGTTTTTCGAATATACTAGAATATTGTCGAGATAATATATACAAAACTTATCTAAGTAAGAATATAATATATTATTTATTATTATTTGATATATAGCTAAGACATTAGTTAATCCGAATAATATAACTAAATATTTATAATATTTATAGTATATTCTAAATATTATCTTCTATTTCTCGCTTTTCTTGATTCTTACAAGATTATATATTCCTTATAAATCAAGTTTAATAAGAACTTTAAATTTTCCAAGATAATCTTGTAGGTTATTAATCCTTGGAAGGAAGTATTAATTCTTAATTATTATAATATTTAACTTTCTATAGTTAATATAAAACTATTTTACTATTATATTACCTTTATTATTCTTTTTTATTACAAATAATACTAGTACTCCGGCTAATAACTCAGATAACCTAATAAAACCTTTCGTGAGGTTCTTATCTAGATATTCCCTTAATATCTTAAGATTATCTTTACTTATTTGCCTAAATAGCTCAAAGGGAGGTTCTACTCCTTCCTTTAGTAATATCTTGTAATTTTACTTCTAATATTTTGACAATATTACTATATTATCTAGTTTCTTAAATAGTTGTTCGAACTCTTTATATTCCTTAGATATTTCTGAACTAATAATATTCTTATTATCGACCTATAGTAAACTTTGGACTACTTGTTCTAGCTACTTATAAGAAGCAACACTAGCTTTCTTATTACTATATAGTTATTTCTTCTTGTAGAAATATTTATCTAGTATAACTTGTCTTGTTATCTAGTTGATTTATAAGTTATATAGTTTTATCTAAGATATATTTAATATTACTTTGTATTGTTCTATTATAATAATATTAAACTAAATCTCTTTGATATAACTATTGATTTTTATCTTTACAGGAATTGTTTTCTAGTTAATAATATTATTATTTTCTAAGTAAGGGGTTCTATTAATAACTATTAACTAAAAAGGTCGTTCCTTTTCCCTGACTAATATATTTATTCTTTTTATAGCCCTAGAGGATATAAAATTGTTTATTATTTTAGAATCTAGTATTATTCTAAACTTCTGACTATATATTAGTGCCTCGATTATAATCTATTAAGTATTTTCTATAATAAATAGTTTTATATATCTAGTACCTGCTAATACTTCGACTTAGTCGTTTCTTTTGTCTTTAGTATTAACGAGTTTATAAAGTTATTTAGCCTTAAAATCTTGGCCTTAATCTTTAGATTAGATAAAGTTATAGTTAGCTTTATTTTCTATATAATATTAGACTCTTTTTTTATTAAGCCTAGAAGTTATTAATAACTTTTATATTTGTTCTATCTCTGGGGAGTTATAGTTTTAACTGATTTTATTCTCGAGTATATAGAGAGTAGTTATATAGATATTTATATTATTAACTTCTCTTTATCTGATTTGTTTAAAATCTCTATATATTACTTTTTATATTTCGAGATAGTTTAGCTTTCCGGGTATAAGATATTCTTCTTCTTTGTATATAATATTGTTTTTTGTTTACTTTCGGTTCTATATATTATATTTCTCGATATTATCTTGTTATATAACTATTTATTGTTCTCCTATCTAGGGCCTTTAATCTTTTTCTATATTATACTTTGTTCTTTTGTATATATAGTCGCTTTAACTATACTCGGAAGTAGTATTACTTTTTAGTTATAACTATATAATAGAGTTCCTGTCTCTTTTTTAACTATATAGTCTTCTCTGACTTCTATATTACCGAAGTTCTTTCTATAGTTGACTTATAGTCGGCTATTATCGAGAAGGTAAACTTATATTATATATTCTTTCTGTTTTGACACGACTTGTTAATATTCTCTAACCTTAGGTCGATTAGTTAAGTTGTTTGTCTTCTCTTTACTTAGTTTTTAGAAGTTTTCTTTACTAATTATATTATCAATTAATTCGACGTTATTCTCTTGTTAAAACAATCTTTTTAATTTGTTTTAATAGTCTTAGCCCAAGACTTTACTCTCGCCTAGTTCGATAACTACTTTGTCTATTCTATTAATTTCTCTAATTAGTAATATTGTTTTACTAACAATATTAACTTTCTTATACCTTCCTTTAGTCTTGTTCTTTTTGCCTTTGTTATATAAGCTTACTATATAGTCTAATAGTTTATATATATAATAAGTTCCTTTTTCTTTTTATTAGTATAATTGTTCTAAGATAGGCTTCTTATAGATAGTATCTAGTTCTATATAATTAATCTATTTGACTTTTCTCTTTCCTTTATCTTTGCTTTTACTAGATCCTCGGCTTAGATTATTATAATATCCTTGTTGTTCTAGCTTTCTTTTATAGAGACAAGAGTTAATATTAATTACCTTCTCGATTATTAAAGCGAGTTTAGTTAATTGTTCTCCCCTTATAATATTGTCTTTGACTTCCTCCTTGAGTTCTTTATAGAATTATACTATTAGGGACTTGTTGTCTTAGTCAATCCTTTTAGCTAGTAGTTAGAATTCCTTAGTATAAGCTATAATACTCTTGTTTTGGCGTAGATCTTGGATTACTCTTTTTGTATATCTTTTTTTATTAATATTTTTAAATATCTTTTCTAATTCTTTTATATATTTGTTATAACTCCCGAAGATTATTATTATTGATTCTTTTTATTTGTTAAATATATAGTTTAAGTAGTTTTGTAATTTCGGGGTAATTTAGTTATATATAACTCTAGTCAAATATAAATATATCTAGAGGACTTTTTGATCTTTTTGTCCAAAGGACAATAGGTTTATACAAATATAGATTTTATACTAACTAATATATTATTATAGTTTACTATATATTCCGTCGAACAGATTAGAGTTAAAAACTCTAAGTAACTTGATCTATTATAATATTATTACAATTAATAATTAAGTTATTATAGTTAATATAATAGTCTACTTCTTTGACAAAGTATTACTCGAGGGTATTGATATAATTGATATTTCAGTAAAGGTTAACTTGTCAAATATATATTAACAAGGTACTCAAAGTATAATAATCCTTATAATCTTGATAGTTATCTAGATTACTATACTTTAAAAGTAAAATATAGAGTTTATATTAAAGAATATATACAAGTAAGCAAGTTAATATAGTATTCTTAAGTTTTATCAAAAATACTTTATTAAAATACTTGTTAAAGTTACTAAAGTAAGTTAAGTATAAAGCTTCTATCTAAGGAGATATATATACTTATATAAAACCTTTTTGCCCTAAAGCGAGAAGAGCCCTCGAGGGGTCCCTTAGCTTCTAGGAGCCCAGGAGTTTAGAAAGCGCTTTTTTGCTTCTGTTATATAACTATCGTTATATAATTCCTTATATTGACTCCCTAAGTTCTCTATACTATCAAGTAGCCGAGCCTCAGGCCTAGATCGTATATAATAATGAAATCGTAATAGTTAAGTATAAAGCTCTTATTTAAGGAAATATATATACTTATATAGAACCTTTCTGCCCTAGAGTATAAAGAGCTCTCAAAAGGTCCCTTAGCTTCTAAGAGCTCAGAAGTCTAAAAAGTATTCCTTTGCTTTTATTATATAACTATTTGTTATATAATTCTTTATATTGACTCTCTAAGTTCTCTATACTACTAAGTAGCTAAGTCTTAGGTCTAGATTATATATAATAATAAAATTATAATATTATCTCTTATATAGTTTAGCTTAGTCCTTATATATAAATAACTATATCAAAATATCTTATATATAATAAAGCTTTCTTTTTCTTTTAATATATTTCTAGATTATTCTAAGAAGCTCAAGAAATATTATATATTTGTTAATTTTATAGAAATCTTTGAAGATATTATATCTTTTTATATTTATTACAAAAAATATAAACTCGAATACTAGATAATCGATAAATTCTTCTATTATAATAAATATATTTACTAGGGCTAATCTTGTAATATTTATAATCTAATAATTATAATATAAAAGTTATTAACTAATAAGAATCTTTGACTTTAGTATAAAAAGAAAGAGACTTCGCAAATCCTTCAAGAAGCTATTAGCAAGTTACTATAATTAAAATAACAAGAGAAAACTTTTTATAAGAAGTCTACGCAAATAATTTGTCGTGACCTTAGCTTACTCGAGGAGCTTGAGGCTATTGAAAAGAAGGAGAGAGAAGAGAAAGAGAGAAGGGTAGAGGATTCAACACTAGTTCTAGAGTTGAATACTAATAATTCGTTCTTCGGGGTCAGTCACGAGCCGGCTGTCCTCGACCCTTCGTTCGACCCTAGTCTAGAATTCTAGGCAAGTCTAAGTATTAGCAATAGAATGCTACAACCTTCTCAGAGTAGCTGAGATTCGACTTTGGTTGCCAAGAGTTTTCTGAGTATAAGTAATTAACTCACTTGATTAAATATATAATCTTTCTATATCTATACTAATAATTCAAGATTTCTTTGATGTCTTATTTCTAATTAGAATTGACAGGTTAAATTTTAGTTTTTGGAGCTTTTAGGGCTCTAGAAAATACTTTCTCAAGAAGTGAGATATAGAATACTAGATATATATTTATTGTCTTTAGTAATATTAATTTATAATTTACTTTTTCTTTGACTCTTGTAATTCTAAATAATCCTAACTTCTTATAGTCTAGTTTATTGTTTAATTATTTTGTTTATATATTTTTTCTAAGTAAATAAACTCTATTTCTCTTTTTAAGTATAAATCTTATATTATATTTTTTATTATAATATTTTATTAATTTCTTAGAAATAAATTATAATTCGAGATATATTTCTTTATATAATATCTTTAATTATTTAATTTAAATTCTAATTACTTTGTTTAAGTTTTTTTTATTATAAATATTTTATATATTACTAAGTTAAACTTATAATTAATATAATTTGAAAATACTTTTATAATTTCTATTTATAAGCTATTATAAAAGAATTATATTATTAATAATAATTTTATTTAATTATTCTATTAATAATTTATATAATATCAAAAATAAGTTTTTATTATTTAATTTAATTACTTTATTTATTTATTTATTTATAAATAAAATATAATAAATATCTTTTTTTTTATTTTTAATAATTTTATAAATATAGTCTAGAATTTTAATATAAATAACTTATTTTTATTAGAAATAATTTTATTTAATATTTTATAATTTATAATTATTATTTACAAAAATATATAAACTAGTTTAATAATATTATTAGTTTTCTTATATAATAATATATATATATATTTTATAAATCTATATATAATAACTAAAATTATATTATATTTTACTTATATTATTAATTCTTTTAATAATAATAGTTTTATTATAAAATTTATTATAATAGATTTTTATAATTAATATAATATATTAAGACTCTATATTTATTTATAAAAGATATATCTTATAACTTTGTTTTTTATATAAATATTATATATTAAAATTATTTCTTTTATTACTTTTTATATCTTAGAGAAATAATATATTCTCTTTAAGTAATTAAATATATATCTTTCTTCTTGATATTTATATACTAATAGATTATATTATATTTTAATAAATTTAATATATATTTCTCTTAGAATATAAATTTTATCTTTGTAAAATAATAATTTATTTATATTTCTTGTAATTCTTTCTAGAAATTCTTTTTAGAAATTTATTTTATATAAATACTTATAAAATACTTTTATTATTAAGTCTTTTCTAATATACTTTTTGTTAATTACTTATATATAGTTATTATTTTGTTATATTATCCTTATTAATAAAATATATAAGTTTATTTTTACTTTTATAATAATTATTATTTTAACTTTGTTAAAAATAATCTTATTATTCTTTTTCTTGAATATAGCAAATAGTTCTATTTATAAATCTTTTTTATAACTAAGTTTTTTGCTTAATATATTAGCTTTTATATTTTCTAAACTTTTTATATACTTGATTTATAGATCTAGTTATACTAGAGTCTCTGTCTAATTATAACAAGTAGTTATATTATATATATTATATATAAGTATAGAATCAGAGAATAGTTATAAAAGAAATATATATTACTTGAAATATATTCTAAATAGGTCTCTAATAGACCTCCGGCAGAGGTCTATTATATTTCGCGCGAGTATAAGAATAGCTAGGAGGAAGTTTAAAAAAAAATATCGATTAGTTTTCTTGGTTTATTAAAGAATACTATTACTTGAATATTAATTGAATTATCCTGCTTATAGTTATATTATACCCTGCTATTTGAGCTTTTTATATCCTAATTGATTTACTACAAAAGATAGTTTGTACAAGCTATTTAGTAAATGTTACTATAATATCTATTACTCGAGTTAACTCTTTTGCTATAGGCGACTAGATATAGAAATATAGGAAAGCCGATAATATTAATACAAAGTCAGGAACTCTAGAACTAAGTCAGGCTAGTCTAACTTTAGAAGAAAAGCTTATAGTAACTAACCTTTATATCCAAGAGTTAGAACAAGATACTAGGGCGAGGGCGGAGTTAGTTGAAGCTATAAATCAAATTAGATAACTCGAGAAGATAGCTATTCTAGATATTATTCTTTTACAAGGCAAATACTTAGTAGTTATATATTGCTATACCCCCAAAACAAGGGAATTACTAATATATAAAAGAAAGAATATTAAAGAAGTCTAGGATTTCTTTTATTAGACAAAATTAAAGTAGAGGGAAGATAGCGATATAATATAAACTATTAATATAATAAAGGTTATATATTATATATTTTGCTTCGAAGGGATTATATAAGATATATAAAAAAGAAGGGAAAGGATAGTAGGAGTTAATATAATAATATAGGAGGACTTTGTTAAATTTATAAAAAATATAATCTTTAACTTAGAGAATCGAAACCTTGATATAATTAGTAGATATACAAAGGCTATATAGCGACTAGACTAAAGTGTACAAAGGTTCCTCTCTTATTTAGACAGTATTAAGGACAAGCTAGAGTATATAGGAGAAAGATATAGTAGAGACTACTTACTTGTAAAGCTAAAGCTAAAGATATATATAAAGATTAATTATTAAGGAAATATTCTAATTAATAGAGATTGCCTTATTGCTTAGATAATATATATTGAGAATTACCTTTTTATAAATAATCGCGAAATAGCTTAAGCTAATAGACTAAATAAGTAATAATAGCGAGATAATAGTAAAAACAAAAGAAAAGAAAGAGAAAGAAGTCCTTTGCCTTTGGAGGACACGAAGTATAGGCAATATAACGAGATAATAATAACGTCTAACAATATATTCCTTTAACGAAGACGAGACAAAGAATTAATAGTATACTTCAAATATAATAAATTAAGCTATTACACTAGTATATACTCTAAGTAGAAGTATTACAATTATAACAAGAATGGTCATAAGTCGTATACTTGTCTAAAACCGCGAAAACCAAGAAATGACTACGTCTTATAATAATAGTACTTGTAGACACTCGAGGCAAAAGAAACCAAAAAACGAGAATAATAATTGAAGTAGTATTAAATATAAAGATAGAGAAACGTAGGATAAAAGCTTTAATAGACTTAGATATTAAGGCAAATTGTATATAGAAGAAACTAATAATAAAAATAGAGATTCTAAATAAAAAGAATAAAATAACTTGATTAGTCTCTTTAGGTAGTAAGAGAATATACTCTTATACAAATTATTATATTTAGGTTATTATAATTAATATATATAAAAAATAATAGGAGGCTAACGTTAATATAGTTTTTTGTAATTTTGTACTAGACAATATTAGCCTTATTCTAGAATTTTTATAGCTAGCTATAATAAACTTTATTATATTTTTTGGTATAGTAATATAAAGATATCGAGTAAATGTAGCAAAACTTGAGATATAACTAGTTAAAAAGTTTATAAAATTAGTCTAGTTAGAGCTATATATTTATATACTTTATATTACTTTAATAATAGTACCACGACAGATAGTTACTATAGAGGCAAAAGGAGATATTTCTCTTTCTTCCGAACTCCAAGACTTTGCTTATACTTTCTTAACAACTAAGGCTAGTATTCTTCTCGAATATTATATAATAGAGTACTATATTAATCTCGAACCAGGGACTTAACTACTATACAGGTTAATCTATATTTTGTTAGATAGGGAACTTGAAGTATTGTGTAAATATCTAAAAATCAGTGAGACAAAGAGTTAAATCTGTCGCTCTATTAGTCCTGCAGGAGTATTTATTATATTTGTACCAAAGAAGAGAGGTAGTTTATACCTTTGTGTAAACTATCGAGGTCTAAATCGGATTATAATCAAGAATCGAATATCTCTATTACTTATTAGTAAAACGATAGATAGGCTCAGGCAGGCGAAGCTATTTACTAAGCTCGATCTAAAGGATATATATTACTATTTGAGAATCTAAGAAGGCGACGAGTAAAAGATAGCTTTCTGTATATAATATAAATATTTTGAATATTATATAATATTATTTGGCCTTTTTAATGTCCCTATTACTTTCTAGACTTATATTAATTATATTCTTGTAAAATTAATTAATATTATTTGTATAGTTTATCTCGACAATATTCTAATCTATTCAGAAAATCCTACTAAGTATACAAAGGCAGTCCGAAGGGTCCTCGAACAGTTATAGTAGTATTAGCTATTTGTTAATTTAGCGAAATATGAATTTAGTACAATCTCTATAAAGTTTTTAGAGTTTATAATTAGTCCTGACAAGGTTATAATAGAGGCTAGCTAGGTTACTATAATCAAAAACTAATTAATACTAACAATTACTCGAGAGCTCTAGATATTTCTAAGCTTTGTAAACTTCTACAGGAGATTTATTCTAATATACTCCAGGGTAGCAAAAGCGTTAATAGACCTTCTAAAAGGAAAGGGAACTAGAAGATTTAACTAGATAGTATCTACTAAAATATCCTTCTAGATATTAAAAGACATCTTTACGATAATATTAATCCTTTAGTACTATAACTTAATACTACAAACAATAGTAGAGACTAATACTTCTAGGTTTATAGTTACAGGGATTATATTCTAGTTGTTTAGCAAGGGACTAAATATATACTAATATTCTATCGCCTTCTTCTCTAGGAAGTTTACTAATATAGAATCTCAATATAAGACTTATAATACTAAGTTATTAGCTATTATTTTGGCTTTTAGGATATAAAGATATTATTTGATATATATTTATTATATAGTTATTATTAAGTCTAATTATAATAACTTGAAGTATTTTATAACTAAAAGAAAGCTTAATAATAGACAAGTACAATAGACAGAAGAATTAGTTGTCTTTGACTTTATATTAGAATATTGGACGGGAAAAAAGAACCCTGTAAATAAACTATTGAGGTACCCTGATTATATAACAGAGGATAAGTTTAAGAAAACCTTACTACTTATTCTTTATATAAAGCTCCGAATAACGGAGAGAGAACTAGCCCTATTAATAGTAATATTTAGTCGTTATACTATCCCTGCGATACTATAATTCAAGGCCCAGGAGAGGGGAGGTAGGTATTCCCTGATTAGCGAGATACTAAGATTATAGCCGCAAGTAGTCGACTATTTTAGTAACAAAACAGTATAAGTAACTTGTTTGCTTGAGCCTGTCGCTAGTATAGTTAGTTATAAATAGTATATATTACAAGTTTTAGTAGTATAAGTAGCTGAACCCGAAATAGCTTACCTTCAAAGTAAAGAGACACTTGTCGAATTGCTAACTATATTACAAAAAAATAACTCTTTTGTATAAAGCAGGCAATATAACAAATACTCGAAGTCTAGTAAAGCTAAAGACGTCAAGACTTAGAAACTTGATATAAATAAATTGTTATAATACTATAGTACGTTATATATATCGAATAATTTAATAGTATAAGCAGAACTATTATAGGTCAATTATAATAACCCTTTAGAAGACTACTTTGATATAGGGAAGATACTAAAGTTACTTTAGCGGAAATACTTTTGAAAAGAAATAAGAAAAGATATACAATAGTATATAAAAATATACCCTATTTGTCAGAGGACAAAGGTAAAGAGACACTTTTCCTATAGTACTTTGAGTTTATTCCTTTTGCTAACAAGGCCCTAAAAGGAAATTATACTTGACTTTATAACAGGATTATCTTTATCGAGATTTCAAGACAAAGTCTATAACTCGATTTTAATTATTGTCGACAAATATATAAAGCTAATATAATATATCCCTATAACTAAGGATATTATAGCCCCTCAACTAGTAGAGCTATTTATAATCTATATTATCAAGGATTTTAGGATTCCGAAGAGTATAATATTTGACTATAGTCTAGTATTTACTAATTACTTCTAATTGACACTTTGTTTTTACTTGAAGATTAGAAGGTATCTAAATATTGTCTTCTACTTGTAGACTAATAGGTAGATAGAAAATCTAAATTAGACTTTAAAATAATATCTATACTATTATATAATCTATTAGTAGAACGACTAAATTACAAAGTTAGTACTTATAGAATTTATATATAATAATTTATTTTATTCGACAATTAAAACCTTGCCCTTTTTTGTAATATATATATTTTATTTATTAATTAAATTTTATATTAGAAATAATATTCTCGAAGAGGAGATATTAGTTATTCACAAGAGGATATAAAAAATCAAAGAAGCTAGAAAAAAGCTAGAGTAATAATAATAAAATATAATTAATATATAAAAAAGAAACTATAATAGATATTATCTACTAATATAATTTAAAATTTATAATCAAGTAATATTATAAGTCAAAAATATTTGCTAGCTATAATTTAATATAAAGCTTACAGACTAATATTTAAATCCCTTTAAAATTTTGGAAGTTATTAATAGTTATAACTAAGTTTATAAATTGAAATTATTATTTTTATATTATATTTATAATATATTTTATATCTTGCTCTTGGAGCTATAATATTCCTAGACTAAAGCTATTCTAGAGCCTAAAGTAATAAAAGTAGTAGGAGAGGAAGAGTATAAAGTAGAGTCAATTATAGCTTATAGAGACAAGAGACAAAAAAGAGTATATCTAGTTCGCTAGAAAGGTTACTTGCCTATAGATAATACTTGGGAATTACTAGAAAACTTGGCAAATATTAGACAAGAGGTCGAGAAATATATAAATTAGAACTACGTCAAGATATCTATAATAAGTCAGAGACAAAAAAGGTAGAGTATATTATAGAAAATCAATATAAAAACTATTATCAAAAGTATCGCAAGAATCCAGAAGATATATATAATTTAAAAATTCTTTTAGATTTTATTACTGCGATTTTGGCTAAAACTTGGTATAATTGCGATACTCTTACTATTGTTATTATTGTCGTTATTTTTATTGTCGGGATTATCTCGAGTAATTGAGGAGAGGTTTGCCTGTTAAGTTAGTAGATATAAAGAAAAGGTAATATTGACAATTATTTAATATCGGAAAATATTCAAAATATCTTCTGTTATAGATTAAAGCTAAGCTAGGGAACTGAGAATAACTTGGCCTATTTCCTGAATAGTAAAAGGGATTCGAGTAGCTTATATAATTACTTCGACCCAAGAAATATATACTACCTAAGTAGTAATAATAGTAGCTACTACTACTTGTTAACTAGGGGAACTTAAAGCTATTCTACTACTAGAATCGACTAGTTATATAAGTCGATTTAACTGCGATATATAGGACTATAAGACCTTGGAAAAATCAGAGTTAAGCTAGTCTTGGGCTAAGAATAGACTTACTAAGTAATATAATTTGTTTATATATTAGTAACACTCGTAAATTGAGTAGTTATTTAGCTTTATATATTGAAGATCAGGATAGTAGGCGAGATTTTTTGAGTAGTGGAGATAGCAAGGGTATAATAGCTAGATATAAGTATTAGTCGAGCAGGGAGTAATATTCTTGTGGCTTGAAACCTGAGATATATTAAAAATTAATAAAAAAAAAAAGAGAAGAATATTATATATTATATATTATATTAGTTACTATTATTATATAGAAGAATTACTAGAATATTATATTTTGGAAGAAGGAACTAAGGGAGAGAACCTCTCTTTTATAAATACTAATAGCTAGTCTTATAAGCGCGAGGAAACAGAGATTCTAGATTACAAGTAGTAAATTATTCTAAGGCTATAAATTATTAAGGAGGCTATAAATCTCTGAAAGAACAAAAAATAATTGATTTAGTAAGAATAATACAAAGGTATATATAATTTATAAGAGCTATAAATTACAAAAAGCAAGATAACTATTATATAACGACTATTTCGAAAACAAACGACAGGAGCACTCGATAGCAAGAATACATAGAGCTATTGGAAAGATAGGGCGAATAGATCCTCAAAATCAGGGCAATAGTTCTACTGAAGTAAAGGGGGGAGGATTACTTAATTGTTATCTCTCTTCGGCTAGACTATTGGGAGAAGCTGGGGCTACGACGAAGGAATTATAGTATTTGTCTAGACTTGACTAAAGTCGCTCTTGGGGACAAGAGCCTAGGAGGGGAGGTAATGTGACGAGCAGTCGTGTTACGTACGTCGCACGTGAGTATAGAATCAGGGAATAGTTGCGAAAGGAATATATATTGCTTGAAACATATTCTAAACAGGTCTCTGGCGGACCTCCGGCAGAGGTTCGTCGTACCTCGCGCGGGTATAAGAATAGCTGGGAGGGGGTTTGAAGAAGGACATCGATTAGTTTTCTTGGTTTACTAAAGGGTACTATTACTTGAATATCAATTGAATTATCCTGCTTGTAGCTATGTCATACCCTGCTATTTGAGTTTTTTATACTAATATACTTGTTAATAGTTTAATTCTTTTGTTATTATAAAATATATTAAATTTTTATAATTTATTAATATTATAACTAGATATTTTATTTCTTATAAATATATTCTTTATTCTTATACTATATCTATTATTACTAATAGTTTCTTGTTATAAATTTTATAATTTAATTCTATAAATAAAAGTTTTCTCGAATAATAAATAATTAAATATTATTTCTTATTCTTACCTTTTTGGTTAAATATTACTATAATAGTATTATTAGAAGTATTAATTTCTATTATCTTTTTAACTTTAGAGTCTAGAATAATTATTACTAGTTTTCTTGTAAATAACTTCTTGAGCTTTTAGAATACTTCTTCTGCCTCAAGTATTTAGATATATAATATATCCTTTTTCGTTAACTTTATAAAAGATTTACTAATCTTAGAATAGTTTCTAATAAATTTTTTATAATAATTTACAAATTCTAAAAACAATTAGAGTTCTTTTATAATTATAGATTGTTTTTAATCGAGAATTACTTGGACTTTTTATAAGTCTATAGTAATCTTGTTAGTTAAAATAATATAATTAAAAAATTTAATTTTTTTAATATTAAATTTATATTTCTCTAGTTTAAGAAGTAATAACTTCTTTTTAAGTATTTATAATATTTGCTTTATATATTCTTTATATTTTTTCTTGTTTTCTAAATATACTAAGATATTATTAAGATAATATATATAAAACTTGTCTAAATAAGAATATAATATATTATTTACTATTATTTAATATATAACTAAGATATTAGTTAATCTAAATAATATAATTAAATATTTATAATATTTATAATATATTCTAAATATTATTTTTTATTTCTTGCCTTTCTTAATTCTTATAAGATTATATATTTCTCACAAATCAAGTTTAATAAGAACTTTGAATTTCCTAAGATAATCTTATAAATCGTCAATCCTTGAAAAAAGATACTAGTTCTTGATTATTATAGTATTTAGTTTTCGATAATCGATATAGAACTATTTTACTATTATATTA
Source organism: Tricladium varicosporioides (assembly GCA_021365295.1). NCBI lineage: Eukaryota > Fungi > Ascomycota > Leotiomycetes > Helotiales > Tricladiaceae > Tricladium > Tricladium varicosporioides. The sequence goes on along the minus strand of JAJTIW010000066.1, from coordinate 22,707 downwards.
CCTTTACTATCCTTTTTTACTACAAATAATACTAATACTCTAGCTAATAACTCGGATAGTCTAATAAAACCTTTCGCGAGGTTCTTATCTAGATATTCTTTTAATATCTTAAGGTTATCTTTACTTATTTGTCTAAATAGCTCGAAGGGAAGTTCTATTCCTTTCTTTAATAATATCTCGTGATTTTATTTCTAATATTTTGATAATATTACTATATTATCTAGTTTCTTAAATAGTTGTTCAAACTCTTTATATTTCTTAGATATTTCTAAACTAATAGTATCCTTACTATTAATCTATAGTAAACTTTAGACTACTTGTTTTAGCTATTTATAAAAAGTAATACTAGTTTTCTCACTATTATATAGTTATTCTTTCTTGCAGGAATATCTATCTAATATAACTTATCTTGTTATTTAATTAATCTATAAGTTATATAGTTTTATTCAAGATATATCTAATATTGCCTTATATTATCTTATCGCAATAATATTAAACTAAATCTCTTCGATATAATTATTAATCTTTATCTTGATAGAAATTGTTTTCTAGTCAATAATACTATTATTCTCTAAGTAAAGAGTTCTATCGATAACTATTAACTAAAAAGGTCGTTCCTTTTCTTTAATTAATATATTTATTCTTTTTATAGTTCTAAGAGATATAAAATTACTTATTACTTTAGAATCTAATATTATTCTAAGTTTTTGATTATATATTAGTATTTCGATTATAATCTATTAAGTATCTTCTATAGTAAATAGTTTTATATATCTAGTATTTACTAATATATTAACTCAATTATTTCTTCTGTCTTTAGTATTAACAAGTTTATAAAACTATCTAGCCTTAAAACTTTGGTCTTAGTCTTTAGATTAAATAAAGTTATAATTAGCTTTATTCTCTGAGTAATACTAGACTCTTTTCTTGTTAAGTCTAGAAGTTATTAATAACTTTTATATTTGTCCTATCTCTAGAAAGTTATAATTCTAGTTAATTTCGTTTTCGGGTATATAGAGTATAGTTATATAAGTATTTATACTATCGACTTCTCTTTATTTGATCTATTTAGAATCTTTATATATTACTTCTTATATTTCGAGATAGTTTGATTTATTAAATATAAGATATTCTTCTTCTTTATATATAATATTATCTTTTGTCTATTCTTAGTTCTATATATTATATTCTTTGATATTATTCTATTATATAACTATTTATTATTCTTCTACTTGAGGCCTTTAGTCTTTCTCTATATTATACTTCGTTCTCTTATATATATAGTTACCTTAGCTATACTTAGAAATAATATTACTTTTAGATTATAATTATATAATAAAGTTTTGTCTCTTTTTTTAATTATATAATTCTCTCTGACTTTTATATTACTAAAGTTTTTTCTATAATTAACCTATAGTCGACTATTGTCAAGAAAATAAATTTATATTATATATCCTTTCTATTTTAATATAACTTATTAGTATTCTTTAATCTTAGATTAATTAATTAAGTTATTTGCCTTCTCTTTACTTAGTTCTTAGAAGCTTTTTTTACTAGTTATATTATTAATTAATTCGATATTATTTTTTTGTTAGAATATTCCTTTTAGTTTATTCTAATAGTCTTAGCCCGAGATTTTGCTCTTGTCTAATTTAATAACTACTTTATTTACTTTATTGATTTCTCTAATTAGTAATATTATTTTACTAATAATATTAGTTTCTTTATATTTTCTCTTAATCTTGTTCTTTTTGCCTTTGTTATATAAGCTTATTATATAATTTAATAGTTTATATATATAATAAGTTCTCTTTTCTTTTTGTTAATATAATTATTCTAAGATAGACTTCTTGTAAATTATATTTAGTTCTATATAATTAACTTATTTAACTTCTCTTTTCTTTTTACTCTTTCTCTTATTAAATCCTTGGCTTAGATTATTATAATATTCTTATTGTTTTAGCTTCTTTTTATAAAGGCAAGAGTTAATATTAATTATCTTTTCGATTATTAAGGCAAGTTTCGTTAATTGTTCTCTTCTTATAATATTGTTTTTGACTTCCTCTTTTAGTCCTCTATAGAATTATATTATTAGAAACTTATTATTCTAATTAATCCTTTCTACTAGTAATTAAAATTTACTAATATAAGTTATAATATTCTTGTTCTAATATAAGTCTTAAATTACTCTTTTTATATATCTTTTCTTATTAATATTCTCAAATATTTTTTTTAGTTCTTTTATATATTTATTATAACTATTAAAGATCTCCTTTATTAAATTTTCTTATTTCTTGAGTAAATAATTTAGATAGTTTTATAACTTTGAGATAATTTAGTTATATATAACTCTAGTCAAATATAAATATACTTAGAGGACTTTTTAGTCTTTCTATCTAAAGAATAATAAATTTATACAAATATAAATTTTGTATTAACTAATATATTATTATAGTTTGCTATATATTCTGTCGAATAGATTAAAGTTAAAAACTCTAGATAACTTGATTTATTATAATATTACTATAACTTATAGTAAGACTATTATAGTTAAAAGAGCTTGCTTCTTAGAAGAAGTACTATTTAAGGGTATTAATATAATTAATATTTTAGTAAAAGTTAATTTGTTAAATATATATTAACAAGATACTCAAAGTATAACAATTCTTATAGTCCTAATAGTTATCTAAATCGCTATACTTTAGAAATAAAATATAGAGTTTATATTAAAAGATATATATAAGTAAGTAAGTTAATATAATATTTTTAAGTCTTATCAAAGATACTTTATTAAAGTACTTGTTGAAGTTACTAAAGTAAGTTAAATATAAAGCTCCTATCTAAAGAAATATATATACTTATATAGAACCTTTTTACTTTAGAGTACAGGGAGCCCTCGAGGGGTCCCTTAGCTCTTAGAAGCCTAGAAGTCTAAAAAGCGCTTCTTTACTTCTATTATATAATTGTTTGTTATATAATTCCCTATATTGACTCTTTAGGTTCTTTATACTACTAAGTAGCCGAGCCTTAGGTCTAGGTTATATATAATAATAAAATTATAATACTTAGATTAACTTTTTAGAAAGTCAATTATAATTACTTATATTATTTATAAACTTAGATTTATAACTTATTAAGAATTCTAGTTCTTATAAAAGGACTTTTCTTTAAGTTAACTATAGTTAACTTAGAGAAAGGTATAAAGAAGTTAATAAGTAGAATTAACTTATATTAACTCTTGACTATAATATAATTATAGTAATTTATCTAGTATAAGAAGTAATATTTATTTAACTTATCTAGAGTAGTCTATATATAAATTAAAGCTAACCTTAATTCGCTTAATAATATAGTTATATAATATATAGTCTATATTATATTTCCTTAATATAATATATTATTAAGAAAAATAAAATTTATTAAGAAAATATTAATTTTATATAACTCTTAATATATCTTGAAACTTATCTTAAACTACTTAGAATAGTCTATAATCTCATCTCTAGAATACTCACAAGTAGTAGCTAGCTAGTAGAGGTACTAGAGAGTAACTAGTAATATTATATCAAGAAGATCAAAGGATATAAACAAAATAAGATTACTATTACTCTAGAAATTATAGAGAGCTTCTTAGTCTTAGAGGAGATACCAAAGAGAGTCAAAGATATATGAAAATATATTCAAATAGCTAATATAGTATTAGTAAAGGAAGAAAAAGACGCCCTCCTGAATATCTAGAGAGATATTGCCTAGATCAAGGTTACTCTCTCTTATATAAACAAACTAACCTATACTCAAGTAGTAGTACGCCAATAGACTACAGGAGATATACTAGTGACTCGCCTAGTAGCTCCTCTATACTAATAATAGAGGGAGATAATAATTGCAGGAGGAAACAAAACCCCTGACTAAAAAACGATATAACAGAAAGGAACTAGTAGAATCTATTAACAAATACTGTAATAGAGCTTTTGTAGTAGTATATTAGTTATCAAGTAGTGATATTCTAGCTATAGTTACTATAGTAGAAGCTAGATATCAAGTCGAATCCTAGACAGTAATACTTTAGGCCTTCAGAGAAGGGGCGAGAGTCAAGCTACAAGGATATATAGTTCTAGTATACGGGATTAGAGTATCTTAAGTTGATATATAAAAACAAAAAGAAGCTATCCAAAAGCTATATAACTAGAATCTAGGCTTAGAAAAATAGGTTAATATTTTATAAGTAGCCTAGACTAAACAAGTCCTTAAAGCTAGCAAATTAATAGCCTTCCTTTTAATAAGTGTCGGCGAACTAGAGCAAGCTAACTACCTTATAGATAACAGCCTACTATAAGACTATTAGCTATATAACTATAAGCCCTTTATAGGCGATTGTCAAGTAATATAATATTATAGATATTATAAATATAGCTATATAGCTAGGGCCTATAGTAATCTAAGAAGGTATAGATTTTGTACTTCTATAGTCTATAATATTATAAACTACAAATAAAAAAATAACTAAGTAAAATATTAATATATTACCTGCGAAAAGCTAGGAGCAAATTATAGAGTCTAGAATAAAATATACCCTGTCTGACAGGAAAAGAGCCTCAAGACTAGGCAAGCTTATACTTAGAGACTACTATAATTCCGAGACACCCCTCTCTTACTAGAAACACAGAAACAAAATAAGGGTTTAGTATATCCTACCTCTAGCCAGGTATACCCTAGTTAACCTCTGGTACAAATACAAATAGACTCTCTCTCCTAAGATCAAATAAAAATTACCTTACTAATATATATAGGCTAGAAGAGGACAAGGCACAAGGCCTCAAACGAGAACCTAGAGACTAACAAGGTCTAGAAGATAGCTATATATTAGCGAAAAGCTAGTTGCCTACGAGCCCTTATAATAACTACTAGAGGTACCTAGAATATATAGACACTTATAAGCTCTCAACCTACTAGCTCTTATAAATAGCCTCAATATTCTATAATATAATATATAGAAAAGTAAAAACAAGGTTATAATTCCCCTTTTCGAGGATTATAAGACTAAAGACTTTGATATTATTACTATTCAAGAATTATAAACTAACTTAATAATATTAACTATATATAACTATAAACAAGTAGACTTTTATCTAGTATATCTTCTAGAAAACAAAAGAGCTTACTTCTATATTAATAAACAACTAGATATAAATATCTAAACAGTAATTTTTTATTTATTTGACTACTATATAATTACCCTTTAGACAAACGATAAGATTTAATATATTTATAATATCTATAGTTAGTTATTAGAAGATCTCCGAATAATTGCCTATAATATACTAATCTCTCTTATTTCTAAAAGACTATTAATATCTAAAAAGTATATTTTGCTAGAAGACTTTAATCTATACTATTTTCTATAAAGTAATATTTACGACTCTACCTTTTATAATATAGCTAAAAGTCTTATTACAATAACTTAGTAAATGGGCCTCTAGCTATTTACAAGACTAAAAGCAATTATCTAAGAAGTAAGGGAGTTATCAAGTATTATAGATCTAATATTTGGCTCTAAGCTAGCCTTTCGTTGGCTAATAGAATATAGTTTATATCTAGATCTAGATCAAGGATTAAATTACTTACTAATAGCTATATAACTTAATCTCAAGAAGATATCAAGACTAGAAAAGAAGACTAGACTCTAAAAAAAGCTAGACAAACTAACAATAATAATAGAATTATAGATCCTCCGCTTGCTAACTACTAGTTAATATACTTTAAGCCAAATAGAAGAATATACTAAATATCTTATTTAGTTTATTCTTAATCTTATAGATAGAATAATATTATAAGCGAAATAGTCTTAGTAAGCGAACTTATAATAAACCGACGAGATCAAAGATTTAGTTAGACAAGAACAAGTAGCTTACTGAGTCTAGCTAGAAACTAGCAATATATTAACTATAATAGAATATAAGAGACTAGTATAAGAGAATAGACCTCTAGGAGTAATCCTTGGCTAATATCTAAGGAATATAATAATTACTATAAAAATATAATATATTCTTTGTATATAAACAGTCGATTAGCTCTGAGAGACACTTTCCTTCTTTATCGAATTCAATAATATTTGTTGACAACTAAATCTTTGATATAACTAGAATTTAATTCCTTATATTTTGAATTCGATTATTCTTTATAACTCAAGACTCTATAAGGCCTATATATAGAAGTAACTTTAGTAGTCAGTTCGTTAGTCTTTTACCTAATTGTCCTACTTGCCTTAGGCAAGTAGAAAAGGAATAGTTATATTGTCTATACAAGAATTAGAACCAAAACTATAAGACGATTAATATATAGATTAGTATAAAATTCTCTTTGCTATAAAACTAAGTCGCTTCTATAAGAGTTCGTTAGTATTATAGCAAACGCTAATCGAATAGCTAATATAGAGTTATTAAGTCTAGTAGAATATTAACGTCCAATTACTTAGTACTATTGCTACTCTTTAGAATAATATTAACTAGCAACTAAATATAACTATATTAATATCCGAACCTTTTATAGATATAATAATTATTTAGAACCTATCGACCGAAATATATACTCCGAAATCTAAATATACTTACGAGAACCCCTCTCTCTTCTCTTAGTTTTGGGGCCTCTTATATACAAAGATATATAAGTAGATGCCCTTATATATAATAATACTAAGTCAGAAAAAGTATAATATATATTTGCTTGCCTTACAGAAAAGTAGCTACTTAGATTTACTCTTGAATAGAATTTTGTTAGAAAACCTCTTAGACTTTTTATTAGAGACCTTCTTTACTCAATTAAACTTAGTATTTTTAGACCTCCAAAAGATCCAAAAGGCAATTAAAAAGTTAAATAGCTTTAAATAGTCTAATAAGTATTCCGAGATTTCTACTATAAGTTCAAGCAAGTACTATTAGAAGCAAAAATTAAAATTAAATAATATAATAAAAAAGGGCTATCTTGCCAAGGGCTTTTATATAAGCTTAAGGCAGTAATAGTAGCCTAGATTAAACTAGTATTATATATAATATTTGTTGACTAACTATAAATAGTTATAGATAACTTGAAATATTAAAATAGTCGACTTAAAAGTTATATCAAAAGATATCTAATTATACTAATTGTTCTACTAATTAGACAAGCAATATAAATTAGAGTCTATATCTCAAGTATATAGTATCAAGAGATTTGTCTCTAAGAAGACCTAGCAAAGCAAATATAAGTATAATATTTATATTAAATATAGAAGAATAGAATATTTTGCTAAAAAATATTAATTCAGGTAAGACCTCGGAATTGCCAAAGAGGACTAATAAGTAAATATATCCCTAGTTACTAGAAGACTCGGGAAAAGAATAAGTCCTAAACGAAGTTATATCTAGGACAGAAAATTGAATACTATTCGACCTTTAATTAAGAAAGACCTACAAGAGAAATAGTCTAAATTCTAGAAGAATATAAGCTCGAAACTCTTTATAATAGACAATATTATTAACTAGAATTTATTACAAAAATTATAGTTAACTTAGGCTATACACCTATTCCTATATAACCCTTCCTTCTTGAAGAAAAGCAGAAATATTATTCAATATATCTTAGTCTAACTATTTGACATCGAAGCCTTTGATAGTAAACTCTAACAACAAGTTATAGAGGCCTATATTTATAACCTAGACCTAGACAGTTATCAGGAACAAGTCTAGATATATATAACGCCCCTAGAAGGTTATAACCTTATTCTCGGAAATCTTTGGATTATCAAAAGAGATGTCCAAATCAACGAAGAAAATAGAACTACTAGTCAATAGTACCAAGTCAATAGTCGGAGGGGCCTAGACTAGCAGACACAAGATTTTATAGTTCGATAGGTAAATATAGCTATCTTCGAGTACTAGCAAGGAAAAGCAAAGAAAAGGATTATATTAATCTTATATCAATTGCCTATATATCTCTGTAATACAGCTATTAGCTCTAATAAAAATAGAGATTATATTAATTCTTATACTAATCGACCTTGTGTCTTTGCGCCTTACTTGTAGATATTAACAAGGCCCTAGACAAGCTAAACTAGAAAGATAAGATCCTGAACGTCCGTGAATTATTATTATCTAGTATTATAAGTTTCTACTAGTATTCGACTAGAGAAGGCAAATAAACTACTATTATACTAACTAGGCCTAGACTATAAGTCTATACTAATAGTAAACTACTCTTTGGCTTATTATATAATATAAGCCGAGACGAACTACTTGTTTTACGAAAAACCCTTACAGACTTACTTAATAAGGGGTTTATTCGAGTTAGTATTAGCCCTATAGGTATATTAGTTCTATTCGTCTATAAACCTAAAGCGGGCTATGTTTTTGTATAGATTACTAAGTACTAAATTGCTTGATAGTTAAAGACTGTACCCTCTTCCCTTAATTCGGGAAACTCTAAATAATATTACTAAGGCAAAATAGTTTACTAAGCTCAATATTATTACTACTTTTACAAATTATAGATTCGCGAAGGAGATAAATGAAAAACTATATTTCGGACTTAGTTTAGTTTATACAAATAACTTGTTACTCCCTTTGGAATAGCAAATACTTCTTTTACCTTTAATATTATATTAATTAGATATTATAAGACTTCTTTAATAATTTCCTTTTATATATATTATAATATTTTAATCTATTCCTCTAAATTATTACAAGATTATAAAGAAAAAGTCAAGACTATACTCAAACAACTTCAAGAAGTAGGCTTATATATTAATATTAGAAGTATAAATTTGAAGTCCAAAGACAAGATATTTAGACTTTATTATTAAGGTTAATAAAGGAATTAATATAGATCTAGAGAAGGTCAAAGCTATCTAGAAATAAAAAGCTCCAAAATCAATTAAAGATATATATAAGTTCTTAGAATTCACTAACTTCTATTGTGATTTATATAATATATTTAGATATAGTTCGACCTCTTACAGAACTTACTTAGAAACCTATCTTCTAATAGACTATAAAGGTACAAATAATATTCTAATAGCTTAAGAATATATTTATAATAGTATTTCTTTATATAATTCGATTTTGACAAGAATATCTATATAGAAACAGATTTATTAGAATAGTATATAAAAGGAATTCTCTTATAGCTAGACTCTTAAGGACTTTGGACTTCTTGTACTTTTTTCTCAAAGAAGCTCTCGACTACAAATATAATTATCTAATATATAATAAGAAGATACTTGTAATTATTCGCTATCTTAGAAGTAAGACTTAGAACTATATAGAGTACAAGAATTTAAAATTTACTTAGACTATAAGAATTTGAATATTTTATAACTACTAAAAAACTCTCGAAACAAAGTATAATAGTTATTAATATTATCTCGTTATAACTTTTATATTTAATATATTAAAGGAGCTATTAATGAAAGAGTAGACGCCTTGTTACAAAGAGACTAAGACTTTTCTATAGATCAAGATAAGTGAGTTCTCGCAAGAGAGAGCCAACTAATTAAGCTAAATAAGTTATCCAAGAAAATATAATATAAGCCTTATTAGTATAAACAAGATCTTAGCAGAAACTAGATCAAAGCTTTAATCTAGAAGTCTATACTAATCTTTATACTAATCTAGATTAGTCAACCCCCGAAAGGTAGGCTAGTAGTTCTAGTCTAGAAGTTTCTATTAATCTTTTTACTAATCAAGATAACTATATACAGATAACCTTTTTGCTATATAGACTAAAGATATAGCTTAAGATTTAGTCTACTAGGAGGTCAAGAAGGCTCTAGTAGAAGGATAACGCCGATTTCTGTCCCTCGCTCGCCGGCTATAGTTATCTATTGCCGAGTATAATCTTGATAATTCTAGAAATATATTATTCAGGAACTATTATTAGATATTAGATATTGCTATGAATTTAAAACTTAACTTATCCAAAGAAGTTATAATTCTTATATTTATATATATCCTAATAGAGAAGTACTTTATACAATTATAGTCCGCGACTTCTACTAGCCCCAAATAAGCTCTAATATTCGCCAATTTGTTATAAACTATAACTTATATAATACAAATAAGACCTAGAGACAGAGAAAGTAGAGTTTCTTGAAGCCTCTACTAATACCTGAATATATATAGTTAGATATCTCTATAGACTTTATAATCGACTTACTAGAATTAAAGAATTTTACAAGATATATTTATACTAATATTATTATTATAATAAATCGACTTAAGAAAGGAGTTATTATAAAAGTATTATTAGATATATAGACCTAGATAATTATAGACTAGTTTTTTAATACTATTACTTATATTACTTCTTGCCAAGGTCAATAATATTTAATTGAGAAGCTTAATTTGTTAATAGATTTTGGAAATATATTTGCTATAATCTCAATATTAATCGACTACTATTAATAGTATATTATTAGAAACAAATAATATAATAGAATAGCAAAATAATATTATTAAAACTACTCTAAGAGAACTAATCAATTAATAACAAAATAATTAAGCTAGCTAACTATCTATTATAATATTAGTAATCTATAGACACGACTCGAGATTAATAGAGGTTAACCTCTTCTTCCTTTCTTATAGTTAGAACTAATCTATTTTCTTTTCGCTTAATATAGACGACAAAGATTATATTAATCTTTCTACTAATCCCTAGACGAGACTATCCTCGCGAGCTATAATAGACTAAATAATAAAATAAATATAAGATATACAAGAGTTTATACAAGCCTGACTAGCGAAAGTATAATAAGAACAGGAATTATAATAAAATTAATACTAGTAACAGAGAATATAGTATAAGGTCGGCGACAAGGTCTAGTTATTGACAGAAAATATTAAAACTAAATGACCTAAAAAGAGCTTTGATTACTAATATCAAAAATTCACAGTTATTGAGATCTTAGAAACTTACAGCTATTATCTTGATATCTTACTACTAATATATAATATATTTTATTCGAAACTATTATAGCTAGCTAGTTCAAACCTACTTCCTAAACAAGTTATCTTTAAGAAGTAGAACTCAGGAATAAATATTGACGGCTAGATTAAATATAAGGTTAAAAAGATTCTAGACGAAAAGCAAGAAAGAGGACATTCGAAATAGTACCTAGTTAAGTAAGTAAGTATAAGAAGCCCAAATAGCAGAGTACGACGCAGCTACAAGCAGAATAATTCAATTGATATTCAAGTAATAGTACCCTCTAGCGAGATCAAAAAGCTAATCGATACCCTTTTCCAAATCCCTCTTCTAGTTACTTTTATACTCGCGTGAGGTCCGACGGACCTCCGCCGGAGATATGCCAGGGACCTGTTTAGAATAGTTTCAAGTATATATATCCCTTTCGCAACTATTTCCCAATAGTATACTCACGTGCGACGTATGTAATATACCTGCTTGTCACATTGCCTCCCCTCCTAAGCTCTTGTCCCCAAGAGCGACCCCAAGCAACTCTAGATAGAGTATAGTAGACCCCCCGTTGTACCCCCGGCTCCCATCAATAGCCTAGCCAAAGAGAGATAGCAAATAAGCGATCCTTTCCCCTTTACTTTAGTAGAACTTGTCGTTTTGATTCTGAAGATCTATTTGCCCTATCTTTCCGACGGCTTTATATATTCCTGCTATCAATTACTCTTGTTGTTTGTTTTGTAATAGTCGCTATACAATAATCGCCCTAGTTTTGTAATTTATAGCTACTGTAATTTATATAACTCTTTGTATTATTCTTATTAAATTAGTTATTTTTTGCCCTTTTAGTAATTTCTAGTCTCTTTGATAATTTATAGCTATAGACTAATTTATATCTATAATCTAAAATCTCTATTTCTCTATATTTATAAGGCTAGTTGTTAATATTTATAAAAGAAAGTCCTCTCTCCTAGTTTCTTCTTTCAAAATATAATACTCTAGTAATCTTTTATATAATAATTAATACTTAATATAATACTCAATATAAAATACTTTTTAATTTCTAATATATCTTAAGTCTTAAGCTACGAGAATATTACTCTCTACTCGACTAATATTTATATTTAGCTATTATATCTCTATTGTCTCTACTATTCGAAAAATCTAGCTTACTACTCTAGACTTCAATATATAAAGCTAAATAATTACTTGATTTACAAGTATTACTATTATATAAACAAACTATATTATATAGTAAGTCTATTTCTAGTCCAAGATCGATCTAGCTCTAATTATTTAAAGTTTTATAATCCTGTATATTATAATTAAATCGACTTATATAACTAGTCGATTCTAATAGTAGAATAGTTTTAGGTTCTTTTAATTAATAGATAATAGTAATTACTATTATTGCTATTTAGACAATATATATCTCTCGGGTCGAAGTAGTTGTTTAGACTACTTGAATCCCTTTTATTATCTAGAGAATAAGTTAAACTATTCTTAGTTCTCTGGCCTAGCTCTAGTCTATAATAGAAGATATTTTGGATATCCTCTAATATTAAATAATTGCTAATATTATACTTTCTCTACTCTAGCTAATTTAATAGACTAATCTCTCCCTTATTACTCGGGATAATCCCGATAATAAAGATAATAATAATAAAGATAATAATAATAATATCTCGGTTATATCAAGTCTTAGCCAAGGCTATATTAATAATATTTAAGAAAATTTTTTTAAATTTATATATATCTTCTAAATTCTTGTAATACTTTTAATAATAGTTTTTATATTAGTTTTCTATAATAAAGTCTACCTTTTTTGTCTCTGTTTAGTTATAAGCTTCTTAATATAGTTCTAATTTATATATTTTTCGACCTCTTGTCTAATATTAGCTAGATTTTCTAATAGTTCTCAAGTATTGTCCGTAGACGAGTAGCCTTTCTAGTAAACTAAATACTCTCTTTCTTGTTTTTTGTCTCTATAGACTATAATTAATTCTACTTTATATTTCTCTTTTTTTATTATTTTTACTATTTCTAGCTCTAATATAACTCTAGCCCAGAGATATTATAACTTCAAGAGCAAGATATAAAATATATTATAAATATAATATAAAGGTAGTAATTTTAATTTATAGGCTTAATTATAATTATTAACAATTTCTAAAATTTCAAAGGGGCCTAGATATTAGTCTACAAGCTTTATATTAGATTATAACTAGTAAATATTTTTGGCTTATAATATTACTTAATTATAAATTTTAAACTATATAAATAGATATTGTCTATTATAATTTCTTTTTTGTATATTGACTATATTCTACTACTACTACTCTAGCTTTTCCCTAGCTTCTTTGATTTTTTGTGTCCTCTTGTAAGTAGTAAGTGCCTCCCCTTTAGGAACGTTATCTTTAATATAAAATTCAATTAATAAGTAAAATATATATATTATAAAAAAGGACGAAGTTTCAATTATCGAATAAAATAAATTATTATATATAAATTCTACAAGTACTAGTTTTGTAGTCTAGTTATCTTACTAATAGGTTATATAATAATATAAATATTATTTTAGAGTCTAATTTAGATTTTCTGTTTATTTATTAGTCTATAAGTAAAAAGTAATATTTAAACGCCTTCTAATCTTTAAGTAAAAACAAAGTATTAACTAAAAGTAGCTAGTAAATATTAGACTATAATCAAATATTATATTATTCGGAATCTTAAAATCTTTGATAATATAGATTATAAATAGCTCTACTAGTTAAAGGGCTATAATATCTTTAATTATAGAAATATATTATACTAACTTTGTATATCTATCGATAATAACTAGAATTAAGTTATAGATCTTGCCTTGGAATTTCGATAGAGATAATCCTATTATAAAGTCAAGTATAATTTCCTTCTATAGCCTTGTCGACAAAGGGAACGAACTCAAAATACTATAAAGAAAGTATCTTTTTACCTTTGTTCTTTGATAAATAAGATATATTTTTATATATTGTTATATATCTTTTCTTATTTCTTTTCAAAAGTACTTTTGTTAGAGTAACTCTAGTATCTTTCCTGTGTCAAAGTGGCCTTCTAAAGAGTTATTATAATTGACCTATAATAGTTCTACTTGTATTACTAAATTATTTGGTATATATATAGTACTATAATATTATAATAATCTATTTATATCAAGTTTCTAAGTCTTGATGTCTCTAGCTTTATTAGACTTCGAGTACTTGTTATATTGTCTACTTTGTATAAAAGGGTTATTCTTTTGTAATATAGCTAATAATTCGACAAGTGTCTCTTTACTTTGAAGGTAAGCTATTTCGGGTTTAGTCGCTTATACTATTAAAACTTGTAGTATATATTGTTTGTAACTAGCTATACTAGTAATAGGCTTAAGTAGGTAAATTACTTGTATTACTTTGTTATTAAAATAGTTAATTACTTATAGCTATAACTTTAGTATCTCGCTAATCGGAAAGTATTTACCTCCTCTTTTCTAAGTCTTGAATTATAATATTGCAAAGACAATATAACGACTAAATACTATTACTAATAGGGCTAATTCTCTCTCTGTTACTCGGAGCTTTATATAAAGGATAGATAGTAAAGTTTCCTCAAACTTATTCCCTGTATAATTAGAGTATCTTGATAGTCTATTTATAGAGTTCTTTTTTCTTGTCTAATATTTTAATATAAAGTCAAAAGTAACTAATTCTTCTATCTATTGTACTTGTTTATTATTAAGCTTTCTCTTAGTTATAAAATACTTTAAATTATTATAATTAGACTTAATAATAACTATATAATAGATATATACTAAATAATATCTCTATATCCTAAAAGCTAAAATAATAACTAATAACTTAATATTATAAGTCTTATATTGAGATTCTATATTAGTAAGCTTCCTAGAAAAGAAGGTAATAGAATATTAGTATATATCTGGCCCTCCGCCGAATAGCTAAGATATAATCCTTGTAACTATAAATCTAGAAGTGTTAGTTTTTATTATTGTTTATAGTATTAGATTATAATACTAAAGGATTGATACTATTGTAAAGGTATCTTTTAATATCTAAAAGAATACTTTAGTAGATACTATCTAATTAAATTTTCTAGTTCCTTTTTCCTTTAAGAGATCTATTAATACCTTTGTTATTCTAGAGTATACTAGAATAAATCTTCTATAGAAGTTTACAAAGTCTAGAAATATCTAAAGCTCTTGAGTAGTTGTTAGAGTTAGTTAGTCCTTGATTATAGTAACCCTGCTAGCTTCTATTGTAACTCTGTCGGGACTAATAATAAACCTCAAGAACTCTATAGAGGTCATACTAAATTTATATTTCGCTAAATTAATAAACAATTAATACTACTATAGTTATTCAAGGACCCTTTAGACTATATTCGTATACTTAGCAGGGTCTTCTAAGTAAATCAAAATATTGTCAAGATAAACTATATAAATAATATTAACTAATCTTACAAGAGTATAATTAATATAAGTCTAGAAGGTAACAGGGGTATTAAAAAGGCCAAATAGTATTATATAATATTCAAAATATCTATATTATATATAAAAAGCTATCTTTTACTTGTCGCCTTTCTAGATTCTCAAATAATAATATATATCTTTTAAGTTGAGCTTAATAAATAACTTCGCTCGCCTGAGTCTATCTATTGTTTCGCTAATAAGTAATAGAAATATTCGATTCTTGATTATAATCCGATTTAGACCTTAATAGTCTATACAAAGATATAAACTATCTCCCTTCTTTGGCACAAATATAATAGATATTCCTGCAGGACTAGTAGAGCGATAGATCTAACTCTTCGCCTTGCTAGTTTTCAAGTATTTATATAATACTTCAAGTTCCCTATCTGACAAGATATAGATTAGCCTATATAATAGTTAGATCTCTAGTTCGAGATCAATATAATACTTTATTATATAGTATTCGAGAAGAATACTAGCCTTAGTTATTAAGAAAGTATAAGCAAAGTCTTGAAACTCAGAAGAAAGAGAAATATCCTTTTTTGCCTCTATTATAGTTATCTGTTATAGCTCTATTGTAAAAGTAATATAGAGTATATAAATATATAACTCTAACTAAACCGATTTTACAAACTTTTTGACTAGTTATATCTCAAGTTTTGCTATATTTACTTGATATCTTTATATTACTATATCAAAGAATATAATAGAGTCTACTATAGTTAGCTATAAGAATCCTAGAATAAGGCTAATATCGCTTAATACAAAATTATAGAAAACTATATTAATATCGATCTCCTGTCGCTCTTTATATATATTAGTTATAGCAATCTAAATATAATAATTTGTATAAGAGTATATTCTCTTGCTATTTAAAGAGACTAATCAAGTTATTTTATCCTTTTTACCTAGAATCTCCATTTCTATTACTAGCTTCCTCTATATATAATTTATCTCAATATCTGAATCTATCAAAGCTTTTACCCTATACTTCTTTATCCTTATATTTAATATTACTTTAATTACTATTCTCGTTTTTTGGTTTCTTTCGCCTCGAGTATCTACAAGCACTATTACTACAGGGCACAGTCGTTTCTTGGTTTTCGTAGTTCTAGACAAATATATAACTTATAGCTATTCTTGTTATAATTATAATACTTCTACTTAGAACAAGTACTAGTATAATAGTCTATTTTATTATATTTGAAGTATACTATTAATTCTTTATCTCGTCTTCGCTAAAGAAGTATATCGTTAGACATTATTACTATCTCATTATATTACCTGTACTTCGTGTCTCCTAGAGGCGAAGGACTTCTTTTTCTCTCTTTTCTTTTGTTTTTACTATCGTCTCGCTGTCATTGTTTAGTCGGCTTATCTATCTAAGCTATTTCGCGATTATTTATAGAAAGGTAGTTCTCAATATATATTATCTAAGCAATAAGGCGATCTCTGTCAATTAGAATATTTCCTTGGCGATTAATCTTTATATATATCTCTAGCTTTAACTTTGCGAGTAAATAGTCTCTATTATATTTTTCTCTTATATACTTTAGCTCGTCCTCGATATTATCTAAATAAGAGAGGAATCCTTGTATACTTTGGCTTAGCTACTATATAGCCTTTGTATATCTACTAATTATATCAAAGTTTTAGTTCTCTAAGTTAGAGATTATATCTTTTATAAATTCTACGAAGTCCTCTTATATTATTATATTAACTTCTACTATTTTTTCTCTCTTTTTCTATATATCCTGTATAATCTCTTCGAAGTAAAATATATAATATATAATCTTTACTATATTAATAGTTTATATTATATTACTGTCTTTTTTTTACTTTAATTTTATCTAATAAAAGAAATTCTAAGCTTCTTTAATATTCTTTCTCTTGTATATTAATAATTCCCTTGTTTTTGGAGTATAGTAATATATAAGTTAGACTACTAGATATCTATTTAGTAGAAGAACGACTTCTAAGGTAACTATCTCCTCAAGTTATTTAATCTGATTTATAGCTTTAACTAGCTCCGCCCTCGCCTTAATATCTTGCTTTAGCTCTTGGATATAACAATTAGTTACTAGAAGTTTTTCTTTCAAAGTTAGATTAGTCTAACTTAATTCTAGAGTTCTTGACTTTATATCAAGACTATCGGCTCTCTTTTATCTCTATATCTAGTTGCCTACGACAAAAGAGCTAGCTCGAGTAGTAAGTACTATAGTAATATTTGCTAAATAGCTTATACGAACTACCTTCTATAGTAGATCAATTAGAATATAAGAAATCTAAATAGCAAAGTATAATATAACTACAAGCAAAATAATTTAATTAATATTCAAGTAATAATATCCTCTAGCGAGATCAAAAAGTTAATTAATACCCTTTTTCAAATCCCTCTTCTAGTTACTTTTATACTCGCGTAAGGTCCGACAAACCTCCGCCGGAGATATACTAAAGACCTGTTTAGAATAGTTTCAAGTATATATATCCCTTTCGCAACTATTTCCCGATAGTATACTTATATATAACGTACGTGATATATCTGCTTGTCACAGTAGAATACTCTAAATCTACTTAGGAACTATTTTCCTTTGTATAAGACCTATAGATATTAGATATCTAAGAAAAAGAGCGCCAAATAAATTTTACTAATTAATCTACTAATCAAGAAGGGAAGGGGGGCTAATATAAGAGGATAGACCTCTAGAAGTAATCCTTGACTAATATCTAAGGAATATAATAGTTATTATAAAAATATAATATATTCTTTATATATAAACAGTCAATTAGCTCTGAGAGATACTTTCCTTCTTTATCGAATTCAATAATATTTGTTAGTAACTAAATCTTTGATATAACTAGAATTTAATCCCTTATAACTAGAGATAGAGAAGAAAAAGAAGATTAAGTAAGAAAAAAGAAAAATATTCTAAGAAGAGATCCAAGAAGCCTCTAATAAAATAAATAGAGTCTAGTATCTAACAAAATAAATTAGACTAAAAGGACAGAGCTCTCTAGAACTCTCTACTATACCCCTACTACTTACTCCTCAGAGTAAAATTAGAATATTAGCCGACAAAGTACAAACTCTCTACTAATACTTCTTCCTAGAATCTCTAGCTCAAATTAATAATATTACAAATAGAGAGTTCCAAGATAGCTTATTTCAAAACTTATATACTAATATAAATAAGGCTATAGTCACAGAGACTAAAGTAGTAATAGCTAGCTAAAAAGCTAATAGAGTACTAGAAAAAGATAAAATATTTTTCTACTTTTTAAAGGCTATAAAGACCCCCTTTGTAAAAGTAATTGCTTTACTAACAATAGACTACTAAAAGGTCGACTATTACTTAGTAAGATTCAAGGACACTCTAATACTTATACTCAAGAAGCTAAGCAAGCTAATATATAACGAGATAGAATTCTAGAGACTAATAGTACTTCTAAATATAATAGAAAAGATTATCAAAAAGATTATAGCTATAAGAATATAGAATCTAGTAGAAGTCTACTAGCTACTACTAGATATTCAGATAAGGGCTTACAAGTATAAGTCAACCGAGTTAGCCTTAGAACTCTTTATAGAATAAATTTATATAGTCTAAGGATTAGAAAAATATATAGCTATACTTCTTTTATTAGATATCTCAAGAATCTTTAATATAATTAACTCTCTATATCTACTTGATATCCTTTAATAGAAGGGTCTATCTCCCTAGCTAATAAGATAGATTAAAGCTTTTCTATTAGACTATATTATATCTCTATTAATTTAAGAATATATTATAAATATCTAGCAAATCTCTAGTAGAATATCGCAAGGCTCTCCCTTATCTCCTATTCTCTTTCTCTTCTATAATATAGAGCTCCTAGAAATTTATAATAACCCTCGAAAATAGATTACTAGAATAGATTTTATAAATAACTTATATATTCTAATATATAACAAGATAACTACTAGTAACTACTAGAGAATAAAAGAAATTTATAATAAATATCTCGACTAAACAAAAAGATTTAGAATATACTTTACTTTATAGAAATATAAACTTATTTACTTTATTTATTAGCGAAAAGCCTTTGACCTAATAGCTATAATTATATTAGAAGGAATTATATAATATTCAAAACAAGAGATTCGAGTTCTAGAGATCTAAATAGATCTAAAACTTAAGTAGACAACTTATACAAAAGTAATCCAAAGAAAAATACTAGTATATTACTATATCCTGTCTAGTATCTTAGAATTGATATAAGGAGTAATATTCAGAATAGCTAGACAAGTCTATACTTTAGTTATATAGACTACTCTAGTATATAGAGCCGAGATCTAGTATACTCTTAGTAAATAACTAATTATACTCAAAAGAATAGCCTCTAAGCTTTTATAACTCTAAAACAAAAGTTTATAAACTCTAGCAGATATATATAGAGCTACTTCTATATAACAAGTTAAGACAGAAACACTAATTCTATTAATAAATATATATCTTGATAATCTAGTAGCAAGATATAGAAAATAGGCAAAGTATAATACTAGTATATTACTAATAATTAGCAAGGCCTATATTATAATCTAGAAATAACTCTAGAAAAAAAAAAGAGATTAATCAAGACCTCTACTACTACTAATACTCTAGAAAACAAATACAAAGTAATTATATAGATAGAAAAGCAAAGCAGAGATACTACTTTTAGATATAAGCTCCCTCTCACTAGATAGGCCAAGAAAGGGAGAAAACCTAGAGAAAATATAATATATACTTGCCTACTAGAAAACAGTTATAGACAAATATAAGAATATTATATTTTCAGGTATATAACTCTGTCTAGACCCTCAAGTCCTATATCTCTATAATAACCTTCACAAAGCGGAGAGTATTCTATTTATTTATCTTTGTATAAGATATATCGGCTTTGCGACGACATTCCGCCGGCTAAGAGTCTTAGACTACAAATCGAGCCTATATATATACGAGAGAGGGCAGGAGATAGTTCGCTATATTCTAGTATATTATTTACTAGAAGACAAATATAGACATTAACTAACTACTAGTAATATACTAGACACTAACTTCCTCCTTAACACAAGTTAGAAAGCTAGACAAATATATAAATAGATTATATAGACAGGTAGACTATAACAATTTGACCTCGCAGATACTCTCCTCTATAGCTAGAAAGCCTCTAGCAAGTAGAAACTTCTTAGTATTACTAGTAGTACATTGACTTATTGCTAGAGAAAAGACAGAAGGAACTCAGGTTTTTCTCTAGTTACTAGTTTCCTGAGAATATATAATATAGCTTGCCTATATAGTTTACGAGCCAAAACAGTATATAAGATAAATAAATAAATAAATAATATATTATTAATTTAAATTCTTAATTATTTTTTTTGTAAATATATTATATTAAAGATATAGTAATATTGATTTACTAATAATATAAAGCAAATTATATATTATATATAATATATTATTTATATTTGCTAATTAAATTATTAATATTTTATATTATAAAAGAAATAAAAACTTGAATATCTTTTTATAGCTTCTATTATATTAATCTAATTAGAACTAGTTATATTATATAATAAGTTATATAACTATAACTAATTATTTATATTAATAAGTAAATTATATTCTCTTAGAGTAAAATATAAAATAATTAATATAAATTAAATCTTAAATTTTATATAATAATAACTAGAATTCTTTATATATTTTAATTAAAAGATTAATTATTAAAAAGTTTTTAATAAAGATTTAAATATATATAATATATAATTTTAGTTTATATAAAATATAATTAATAAATATAAGATCTTTAATAATAATATTTATAACTTTGACAAGATTAAATTTATAATAAACTCTAAAAGATATAATTAATTTTATATAATATAATAAAGAAATTATAAATAAATTATTATTATTTAGAATATTAGTTTATATAATTATATTATCTCTTTATATATTATTATAATAAAAAAATTATTTTTTATATAATTAAGTAATTATAATTACTTTAAATAATTAAATAATAAATAAAAAAAATCTAAAATAAATTTAATATTTTAATTAATATATAAAAAGTTATATAAAAGACAAATATTAGCTTTTAATATTTAATAATTATAAGAATTATTATTTGACTAATTTTAAGCTTTAATATAAAAAAAATAATATTATAACTTTTTATATATTTTTTTATTCTTTTTATAAACTTTAATCTCTTGATATTAATTTTTTTTATATTTTAAAAGATTATATAATATTAAAATCAAGAAATTAATATATATATTTCTAAAAAAGACTTTTTTTTAGTCTTTTATAATATCTTTTATATAATTATAATAGAATTAAATATTCAAGAAAGTTTCTAGAAATTAGATTTTGTTTTATATAATTTAGATTATATAATTTTATAGCTTAATATTATAATTTCAATTTTATAATTATTAATTATAATTAAATTATTTTTATTTTAAATATTTTTAATTTTATAAAATATTATTCAAATAAACTTCTAGTATTTATATATTTGAAAAAGAATTATATAATATTAGAATAGATTTTTAATAATACTTTTATAAAGTATTAATTAATTTACAAAGAATATAAAATATATAATATATAAATTAATATTATTATAAGCTAAGAATATTATATTTTGAGTTATAGATAATAAACTTAATTAATATTATTATATAAAGAAATATTAATTACAAAAAAAAGAATTATTTATTTTATAAAATATATAAGAACTTGAAATTCAAATTAATTCTTAATTATAAATAAAAGAAGTTATAAAATAAAGTAATAATTATATAAACTTGAGTCTAATATTTTATTAATATTATAGATTATATAAAGAATATAATTATAATATATAAATCTATTAAAATAAAAAAGAAATATATAAGAATTCTAATTTTAAATAATATAAATAATTTAATTAATTATTTTATTTTTATTTTTTTATTTATTTTATATATTATTTTGATTTATAGATTATATAGACAAGCTATATTATATATTCTTAGAAAACTAGTAACTAGAAAAAAATCTAAGTTTCTTTTATTTTTTCTCTAGTAATAAATTAATATACTACTAGTAATATCAAGAAGTTTTTATTTACTAAAGACTTTCTAGTTATAAAGAAGAATATTTA
Organism: Tricladium varicosporioides; assembly: GCA_021365295.1. Classification (NCBI taxonomy): domain Eukaryota; kingdom Fungi; phylum Ascomycota; class Leotiomycetes; order Helotiales; family Tricladiaceae; genus Tricladium; species Tricladium varicosporioides. The sequence goes on along the minus strand of JAJTIW010000066.1, from coordinate 80 downwards.
TAAAATTAAATTATTATAACTTATTTATTTATATAATTTATTTGTATATTTGTCTAACTTTCTAGTCTATACTAAAAAAG
>JAJTIW010000065.1:0-38139 GCA_021365295.1 Tricladium varicosporioides | reverse complement strand
TATCCTTATTAATAAAGAGAAAGGCCTAATTATATGTCTATATGTTGACGACCTAGCTATTATAAGTCCTAATATTAATAATATTAATTCTTTTATTAAAGATATAAAGAAATATTTTAATATTAAGGAGCTAGGGCCTATTAAGGATTATTTAGGAATAGATATTGATTATAATCTAGATAAACAAGTATTAAAGTTATCACAAGAGAAATATATAGATAAATTAATAAAGAAGTTCAATTTACAGGACTCTCTACCTATATATATTCCTCTAGATCCTAAAATTAAATTAGAATCGGGTCAGGATTCTAATATAAAAGCTTCTAAGGAAGATATTAAGTTATATCAGAGCTTAATAGGATCTTTATTATATATAACACTTGGTACTAGGCCTGATATAGCCTATAGTACTATTAAATTATCTAGATTTTGTTCTAATCCTAGTAAGGAACATATAAATTTAGCTTTAAGAATAATTAGATATTTAAAAACAACTAAAAATCTAGTTATAACTTATAAAGGATTTCCTAGTACTATTTGTGGCTATTGTGATTCTGATTATGCCGGAGATATAGAGACTGCTAAGTCTACTTTAGGCTATATATTCTATATAGCAGGTGGCCCTATATCGTGGAAATCTAAATTACAAAGTATAATAGCCCAAAGTACAACAGAAGCTGAATTTATAGCTATAAATGCTGCTTCTAAAGAAGCTATTTATTTAAAATCCTTACTAGAAGAACTTGGTTTTTATAACCAAAAACAATTCCCTTTATATACAGATAATAACGGAGCTTTATTATTATCTAGAAATCCAAAGTTTCACGAGCGAACTAAACATATAGCTGTGAAATATTATTATATAAGGGATTTAATAGAAAAAGGAATTATAAATTTATTATATATCTCTACTAAAGAGCAAAAAGCAGACGGTCTAACTAAGGCTTTAGATAAGATTAAATTTAATCTATTTATAGATCATTTAAGCCTTAAAAGTAGAGAATATTAATTCCTTTATATTAAAGTACTGATTAAGGGAGAGTGTTAAATATTAACTATTTAAGACTAGTACAGGGTAGCTGACATGTGATAGCTTCTAGCAGGTACAGGGTAACCTGCAGGTAATGTCAGACTAGCTATTCTAGTTAATTAGTTAATATTATATAATCAGTACTTTGATACTTATTATAGTCACATGACTATACTAGTCTATATTCGGTTAGCCTATTATAAATTGTAAGACGGGCTAATATTAGGCCGATCGATCGATCGATCGATCTTTTTATATTTTTGTTACTTTATTATTATTCTACAAAAACAAGATTAATAATACTTTAACTTTAAAGTTAATTATTATTTAATAATTATAATATAATATTAAGGCAGCTATAAGGCACTTAACATGTGAATAGTTCGGAATAATAAGGAGATATCTTTTTCCGAAATAATAATTTGTCTATAAGTAAAGGGAAAGGGTAGCTTTCCCAGAAGAACTTTTTTCTTCAAGGACTTATAATAAAATAATCTTTTATAATAAATCAACTTAATAAAGTCACGATCACGTGCCCTCCAACAAATACTACTAACTTAAGTCAGCAAGGTAATAGGTTAGCTAGCGAGAGTAATCCCAAGACTATACTAAGAGTAGAGATCTTATACTTTACTTTACTAGAAAATATATTAGCTTTTAATAATAATAGTATCTTAGCCTTATTATAAATCACTCCTGACTAACTAATCTCTCTACGACTCCGACAAGTAGAGGAAATACTTCGATACTTTATAAGATCTAAAACTAAACAGAAGCAATCTAAGTCTGACCTAGCTAAAGATAAGAGATTAGCCAAGATCGCAAAAGTTATACTAGTATAACTTCTAAATATATAGGAAGAGCTAGAGATACTAAACAATTATTTCGAAGACCAAGTAATAGACTTTATATTTTTAGCAGAAGTTATTTAGGATATTCGAATCCCGCGAACTCACAGGGAGGCTATAAATAACTCTAACTATACAGATAGATAGAAAGTAATAGAAACAGAAGAGATACTCTTACTATATACGAACTAGACAATACAAGAGATAATCCTACCAAGGGGAGCAAACCTTATATTATATAAATAAGTCTATACTATAAAGACTCGGGCAGACAGATTAGTCGAGCGCTTCAAGACTCGACTAATAGCTCGAGGATTCAGCCAAGTATATAAAAAGGACTATACTCAAATATTTGTATCAATAGTTCGTATAGATATCTTAAGACTATTCCTTGTAACAGCTATAGTAGAAGACTAGAAACTCTCTCAATTCGATATCAAGAATATATTCACAGAGTCGTACCTTAAGGAGAAGATTTATTTTACTTCTTTACAAGGAGTCGTGATCAAACCTAGATATATATAACAAGTACTTTATAGCTTATATAGACTAAAGCAAGCCGCAAGGGACTAAAATATACTTATCAAGGGAGAACTTGTCAAGTAAGGTTTTATATAAAGCAAGGCAGACTTATATCTATTCACAAACTATAGACAAAATATATATTTACTTGTATATATAGATAATATTATAGCTAAAGCCAAGAAACAGATAGATATTAACTAGTTCTACGAACGACTGTCAGGGAGATTCAGTGCTAAGAATCTAGGGGAGATTAGTAAAATCCTTGGAGCAAGAATTACTTGCGACAGGCAGAACTATATAATTGAAGTCGACTAGGAGCAATATCTAACAAGTATACTCGACTACTTTGGAATTACGCAAGAAACTTATATCTCAAAGAAAGTTTTAGCCGCAGATTATAAAGTACTATATTATTTTATAGACAAAGACAAAAGAATTGATATTACTGAATACTAGCAAGGTATTAGAAGTTTAATATATACTATAGTATTCACGCGACCTAATATTACATTTGTCCTAGACAAGCTTAGTCAATATATAAGCGAGCTAGTAGAATATTACAGGAAAGTACTCAAGAACCTAATATAATATTTAAAGTCAACAATCAAGCAGAGATTATATTATAGACTAGGGGGAGAATATAAGTACTTTGTCGTATACTCTAATACTAACTAAGCTTTAGACAAGTCAGACTATAAAAGTGTGTCAGGAAGTGTTATACTATTCTACGGTAGGCCTATCTTATAGTCAAGTAAGAAGTAATAGTCTGTTGCTATGTCAAGCTATAAATCTGAGTATATTATACTCTCGATATATATAAAGCAAAGACAATAAATCGTATAGATATTCCGAGACCTTAAGCTACTCAAGTATATTAGAAGCAATTCAAGAATTATATAGATACTAGAGGACAACCAAGAAGTACTAGCGCTCGTCGAGAACCCTTATCTTTATAAGAGGTCAAAATATATTAATATCTATTATTACTATATTCGAGACTTGAGGGAAAAGGGTAATCTACAAGTAGACTTCATTCCGACAAGCGAAATAGTTGTAGATAGTATAACGAAGCTACTTAGAAGGATTATATTCGAGAAGTTCAGGGCACAGCTAGAAGTTCTAAACAGATAATAGAGAACTAGAAGGAGGAGAGAAGGAAACAAGAGATAATCTGCCCTGAGGGGGAGTGTTAAGGAAATATAGTGTAGACTACGGTCATGTGACTGACTGCTTTGGTTAAGCGAATTGAGGGCGACCTCAATTCGATATATAGACTACCCTGGGTAAGAATAAAATAGACGTTAGCTTTCTATAGACTTCTCTTTTATAAAACAGTTTAATATAAGCCGATTCTATCTATCAACTTCCCAATTTCTTAATATATAGTTTGTTTCTTTATTCTAGCAAGAATTCTATTATATTATTAGTGTCAAGGTCAAACTCTCTATAGCTTACTACAAAGAAACAGATGGCCAAACAGAGATTATAAATCGATATATTGATTAAAAACTAAGGCTATTTATTATTTACTTTTAGAATAATTAAAGCGAGTTAATATCTATTATAGACAGGGCCCAAATAATACTATTATACTTTACTATTAGAATAGCTCTATATTAGCTCAAGTATAGAGTAGAACCAAGAAATAACTAAGACTAAAAATCGTTTAAGCTAGTTACTTTAGTAGAAAGACTTAATATCGACGATACTATTTCGTTAGTAAGTCAGATATATAGTATATAGCAAGTAACTAAAGAAAATATCAAAAAAACCTAGAAGAGAATAATATAACAAATAAACAAATATTAATATAGGGTCGACTAATAACTAGGTAATCGAGTATATCTCTCTATATATAACCTGAAGAGCTATTAGCCAAATCACAAACTAAGAAACAAGTTCAATAGACCTTTTACAGTATTAGAACAAATTAGTTACAGATATTGACTATAACTATTAGATAGTTTTAAGATCTATAATATCTTCTCGCTAAATATTCTAAAGAAGTATCTAGACAATTTATTACTAGGTCAAGAGTTAGCTTAGTCTCTGAGTGAAGTTATTACTAGAAAAGAAGAATAGGAAGTAGACAAGATTCTAGCTTCTAAACTAGTACAAGAGAAACTCTATTATTATATAATATAAATCGGCTACGATCTGAATCCGATATAATATCTAGCCTCGAATTTCTTAGAAGCTTTATATAAGCTAAGGGACTATTATTAAGACTATCTAAGCAAGCCAGGACCTCCGCTACGACTACAAGAATAAATTCAAGCATAAAAAGAAGGATTAGAGGAATATAATTATCTAGTAGACGACCGAGTAGCTAGTAAGTATATAAAGACACGGAAGAGAGTCGGGTTAGTTTCGGACAAGAAAATAATCAACTAGGACTATCAATTATTGTAAAGTCATAAAATCCCTTTTAACCTAGAATATTAGTAGGCTATATTACCTCCCCTCTAGAACAAGGCTGAAATCCTCTCTATAAAATAGCTTCCTCCTCAGCGCCTATATTGGCATCTCCGTACCTCTCCCCCGCTACCTCCTCTACTCTGTTACTATAAAAGTCGACGACCGAGTCAGATCCGACCAAGCTACTACAAGAGTACTTGAAGGACGTACTCTCTATCGAATCCCTTGTATAATACTTTCTCTTCTGCTTGGGCGCCAGTGCCAAGATAGCCTCCCCCAAAGCTACAAATATCGCCGATAACTTCTATATATTGTTAGCTTGATATCAAGATTAGTCTAGTTCAGACTTATTTCCTGACTCGCCCTCTCTGCCACCAAACCCTCCTTCAACAATACTCGAAGGGCACGTGTCTCCTCCAATAGGCCGAGCAATAGTCTAGAAGTATCTCTGGGTATATTAGAGAAGGCTAGGCAAAGGATACAATTTAACTCCGTAGTAGTCGCTTCTATAGTAGTTCTGTCGTCGGCTTTAATAATAGTGTCTAGCTCCTAGAACTCGTCGCCGACGAACTATAGAAGCTTTATTGATTAGTATTAGATCTGTATCGAATTAGATTTAGGACACTTACAGGAGTATATACGCCCTTCTAATATATATAATAACTATATTTGGACGAAGTAGCGAAACCGAAATTGTACCGATAATTGTTATAAACGATTATCCGCCGGATATAGTAAATATAATAGACCCGAAAGGCCTCCGCAAGCGCGCTAAGAGCAGTTGGGACTAGTATTTTTCTAGTCTAGAGTCAGTATTGTCTTGTCTCAGAATTAGGTCTAGTATATACTTGATTGTAGTAGTAATAATAATAGAAAATTTTATTATTATTATAACTATAGTAGTAGTCTGAAGAAAAAGAAAGAAAGAAAGAATTAAACTCGAGGTAGATCCTGAGTTTTATCTATTACCCTACTAACCTCTTCCTTTGGGACAGTTTTCTATTATAGCCAGAACAATAGCAAAGTTGTGATTCACTGTCGACAATACTGACACTATTTATCATTGAATATACCAACTAATACTGTAGCTACGACAAATCTCCTCCGACCCTGTACTGAAACAGTACACAAAAAATTCGATAGTTAGTCAGTAACCTCGCGATAGGCTGCGCCTTAGAATCAGATTTAATTCAGAACCTGGGGTCAAGTTCTTCTAGAAGGAGGGGGGTAATATGACATTGACATTTCACGTATATCTTGGTCAGGTAATTGTCATATACAGGACAAGTTGAGAACGGGCCAACCTCGGACTTGAGTCTGTGCGTCAGGGGTAGTGAAGCTTGAAAAGAAGCTTGGGATCCTTCTTCTTCTTTTCTTTTGGATATATTCAAAATATCCTTAGATATAGCCTATTAGTTCTAGTATAATTAGACTTATATTCGCTCTCATATATCTCAGAGTAGTACTAGAGCTAGCACTATAACAGAAAGTAACCAAGTTGAGGAGTAATATCTATTGGATATTTTCAACGATAATCTTATTTCTATAGAGAGAAGTACTATATATATAGACCTAGAGTCCATAAGGTTGCCTATTGCTACCTATTATTATAACTCATAGAAGGCAACAGTTGTCCTTGCCTATCTTAGTTGTCTATATTCAATAGCTCCCTCACTTCTCACTATATCCTCAATAAGCTTATTAGCTTAATAGCCCTTTAATATAGCGCTGGAACGCTGTATTCGCTAGAGGTTTTGTTAATATATTAGCTAGTATTTTCTCTGTTAGTAAATATACTATCGTAGTTTTCCCATAGGCTACTAATTGCCTAATATAGTAATATCGGACCTCAATATACTTGGTCCTCGAGTGTGCCACAGGATCTTTCGCTAGCGCTATATACGCTATATTGTCGCTATAGATAGAAACACTGAAGTGATCTCCTAAATATTTAGAATATTGTAGCTTAATAAGTAATCCCCTAAGCTACTGTCCTGTCTTAGCTGCCTCGGCGGCTATAATATACTCTGATTCCCCTGTCGATAGTGCGACTGATCGCTGTCTAGTTGAATTTTATATTATAGCTTTACTATTAAGTAGCTATAGGCCCCCTGAGCAAGAGGTTCTAGTACTAGTGTCTCTAGTATAGTCGGTATCACAAAATCCTTGTAACTTGGGCCTATATACCCCTTGGGTGCCGAATTGAAGCTCTCGCTCAGCTAATCCTTTTAAATATCGTAGAATCCTAATTAAGGCATTCCAGTGTCGTACTGTAGGTTTATTACAATATCGCGACAGCTAGTTAAGGGTATATGTAATATCAAACCTAGTACCCCTGGTTATCCAGCCAATTTCGCCAATAGCGCTCTAATATATTACTTGATCTATTAAAGCTTCTTCTAAGGATCTCTCGCTTAATACTGTCCGATCAGCTATAGGAGTCATAACTGATTTGGCATTCTGCAGTCTATATTTGTTAATCAGGCCTTGAATATAAGAACTCTAATCAAGGCTTAAAGTCCTATTCAGCCTGTCGCGTCGTACCCTTATTCCCAGGATTATTTGGACATCTCCCAGATCCTTGATTTCCCAGATCTGGCTAATAGAATTAATAGTCGCCTGTACAGCCTATAGGTCCTTTCCTAGAACTAGCATATCGTCGACATATAGTCCTATAATCTGACTATTCCTAGCATTCCTGAAAATACTAGGTTCGCTAAACAGGGGCTCAAATCCTAGGGTCTTGAGTCCCCTGCAGGCCTCAATATACTATTCCCGCCCTGACTACTTCAGCCCATATAATGATTTCTTGAGTCGTAGGACTTTCTGGTGGTCTTTAATTCCTAGAATATCCCTTAGAGCTTTAGTTGGCTTCATGAATACTGTCGTATATAGCTTAAATCATGGGTAAACGCTAACAACGTCTATTTGTTATATTTCCAGATCCTCAATAGTTCCTATTGCAAGCAGGACCCTCAGCGACTCAGCTCTGATTATAGGTGAGAAGGTTTTAATGAAATCCTCCCTAGGCTTCTGACTATAGCCCTAGGCTACTAGTCGTGCCTTATATCGATTAATTAAGCCAGTAGGGGTATACTTCAGTATATAGACGAATCTACAGCCAACGGCCTTCTTTCCTAATAATAGATCTATTACTTCCTAGGTATCAAGCGCTTAAAGTTTCGTAACTTCAATAGTCGTAGCCTCTTGCTAGTAGGATCTATTGACAGGATCGCTTATAGCCTCTTCCCAGGTCCTAGATATAGTAGCTGTGCCTTCTACTGTCAGATAAGCCTTTTCATCGTCGTCGGGGACGTCTACGACAATAGTATCGTTGTCTACGATAATAGTGTCGCCAGGCTCTTCCTCAATAGTCGCTTTGGACTCAGGAAAGCCCACGAATACTGGTGGCTGTATAGCTTCCCAGGGGTCCTATGGGACTATCGCGTTTCCTGTTATTCTTTCTGAACCCCAATTTTATTGTAGTAGCTTATCCTCGTGGAATTCAGGCCCTGTAGCTTCTATTATTGTGCTAGCTACAGGTTTGTATAGTCTATATTGTTTTGTAGTTATCTTATAGCTAATGAAGATCGTCTGGACTGCCGTGGGTTCTAGTTTGTTGTTTCTAGTCTCCTTAGAGACTCTGGTATATGTTAGATACCCCTAGGCCCTAAGGTGACCTACAGATGGCTTCTTTCTATCGTATACTTCAGTAGGCGTCTTTCCTTCTGGTTCTACTGGTGTCCTGTTTCTAATATAACAGGCTGTTTTAGCTGTATTTTGCCAAAACTTCAATGGCAGCTTGGCGTCTAGAAGTATAGTCCTGGCGATTGTAATTAGAGTCCTATTCAGGCGTTCAGGGACTCTATTCTGTTAGGCTGAATAGTACGACGTGAATTCGAATCGTATTTTATAAGGTGCTATTCTAGCTTTTAATGCCTTGAACTCGCGAGTATTGTCGCATCTTATTACCTTAACCCTTAAGGCTGATTCTAGCTCCACAGTATTCTTCCATTCAATAAATAGTCTGTGAAGATCCCTTCTGACTCCAAATAACACTTAGACCTTCCTTGAGGCCTCGTCGGTGATCGTTAGTATATTGGTGTGTCCTTCCAAGCTAGGTACGCTGAAGGGACCTTATTAGTCTATTTATATATACCCCAGGACCTCTGTGGTCCGCTCTGGGCGTGCCCTGTTGATGATTGCTACTGACTTGGCTAGTGTACAGGCTGTGTAGTGTCCTTCTATGGGTTCTACAGGTCTAGCTAGGCCTGTAGTTATAGTATTAGTCTTATGGACAGTGTTGTGGCTCAGATGGCCAAATCTCCTGTGTAGAAGCTCCGGCGACACTTGCGCCTGGTAGGCTGTTTTTACCCTTGGCACTCTTGAGCTTAAAATATATGCCCTGCCTTGTCTGGAAGCTTTCTCGATTAGCTTCTTAGCCAAGCTTAATAATAGGCCCTTTCCTGGAGATTCCGTCTGTACAGAAATGCCCCTGTCCTGAAGCTGTAGTACTGATATTAGATTTTTTGATAGTCCTGGCACGTGTAAAATGCCTGTGAGAGTAATAGGTTTTAGCCTGTTATTCTTTAGTATCTGTAGTACTATTTTCCCTTCCGCGATATTCTGTAGCTGGACTCCTGAAGCCGTGTTTATCACGACTGGCTCGTCAAGCCTATTATAATCCAGGAACGCGTCCTTATAATAGGTTATATGTCGCGAGTACTTAGAATTAATTATCCAATTTAATATATTTGATTCCTGTTCTGTGGCAGCCTAGTACGACTCTGTAGCTGTCTGGGCTGTGTGCTGGGTAGACGCCTGGGTGCCTTTAGGCGTAGGCAGAGGCCCAGTGCTAGTGCTTCTGTCGCTGTTTTGCCTGGAGCCTTGATTCCCGCTCCTGGGCTTGCTTTGGCAGTCTCTTTTATAATGACCCTTTTTCCTGTAGTTATAGCATTCCTTTCCTGATATAGATCGTCCGTAAGATTGTTTGTTAGACCTTCGATTGCCTGGCGGGGGGCTATCAGCTTTAGCCTTCAGAGCTGTCTGCTCTATTATCCTAGGGCTTATTTGTCGCTCAAATTCCGTTACTTATATGACTATAGTTTTCTAGTATTTATTTATTCTAGATAGTTCTAGCTATAGAATAAGGGGTCTAAATAAGCTATTCAGACTTCTGACTATCTGAAAGAATAAGCTTATCTTTAGGCTATTAGTAGGCCTTTTCTAGGGATCTATTTCCCCTATTTCCGCTTGAAGTATCGTGAGTCCTGTCGCGATCTCAGCTATCGAGGCTCCCTCCGAAGCCTTATATCCTGTGAATGCTTAGATTTTGGTACTAAGCTATAATGCTTTAGCTAATATATATAGTCGCTTAAGTGTTTCCTACTACTCTATCGCAGTCTCCAATAGTAGAATATACTAAAGGACATTTGACAAGTATACCTTTATAATTATTATAGCTGTCTTGGCGTCCTTCAGAGGACTCCTGATTTTTTGTTCTGTCTTCGTGGGCTTCTTGACTTTTATAGATTGGTCTATACTAGTCGCTACAGGTGCCTCAGTATTTACTAATGTCGTAAGTAGCCCCCCTATGCCTGTTATAGGTATGTCTAAAGTATTAGGATCGATCGGACCCTGTACTACCACCTCCCAGAGCTCCTAACTCTATAGCCAACGCTTGACTTGTAAAGTCTATAGCCTATAGTTAGGCCCCGTAAGCTTAGAAATTCTAGGCTTCTCTATGCTATATATGTCGTCTATAGCGTTGGTAGGTACATGGGATCGTACTGAAAATATATAAAAAGTAAATAGGTATAGTATATCAAGTGTTGACCGGGCTCATAACCTGTTGGATATTTTCAACGATAATCTTATTTCTATAGAGAGAAGTGCTATATATATAGACCTAGAGTCCATAAGGTTGCCTATTGCTGCCTATTATTATAACTTATAGAAGGCAATAGTTGTCCTTGCCTATCTTAGTTGTCTATATTCAACAATATCGAAGTCGTTTATTGTTGCTAATATATATTTACTAAGATTTTCTCTAGTATATATATTGTTTACTTTCTTCAAAGCTATTAAGACCTCTTCTAAATTACCTTTAGAGTTAACAAAGTAAGTAATTACTTCTAGAAGTACTAGATTGTTTCTAGAGGTCTAGAGATTAGTATTAATATAAATACAAGAAAGAGCTCTTTATAAGTACTTTTTGATTTATATCTTTTGAAAGTCAAATTAATGTAATATTCAAGTTTATATTATATAGTAATCTTCAGGGAGCTAGGGTTCAACTTGACAATTAAGATATATTAGAACGTTTCTAAAAGAAGGGTACTTGACTAGGCTTAGTAATAAATTATATTCTGTAATTATTGTAGTTAGAAGAACCTCTAGCTAGTCAGGGTTGACTTCTAATTAACTAACAAAATTACTATAGTTGATATCTTTTAAATTATAACTTGTTAGTAGCTTTATACTAATATTTATATTAATTAAACTTACTACTAAGACAATAGTGTTTTTGAGGGTTAGCAAGAGTAGTTACAAGAGTATCCTCAATTAATATCTGTCTCTTTTTTGCTCTTTCCTGATATAAGGATAACTTACTAATATTATAGCTTTTAGTCAAATATACCTTGATTAAATATATACTCTTATTTATAGTATATCTCTTAGAACAATATCGATATCTTTACTCTGGCTTATTTATAGAATTGAAGTATTTTGTCTCGATATCGATATTTGGTATATACTTATAAATCTAGCAAGTTTATAGTCGAGGAATTACTTTATATATATAACAAGCAGTTATGTTACATATGTCATACATGAGTATAGAATTAGGGAATAGTTACAAAAGGAATATATATTACTTGAAATATATTCTAAACAGGTCTCTGGCGGACCTCCGGCGGAGGTCCGTTGTGTCCCATATAAGTATAAGAATAGCTAAAAGGGGGTTTGAAGAAGGATATCAATTAGTTTTTCTTGATTTACTAAAGGGTACTATTACTTGAATATCAATTGAATTATCTCGCTTATAGTTATATTATATTCTACTATTTGGGCTTCTTATAATATACTTCGTTGCTATATATACTTGAGGAGGAGAAAGATTAGGGAGTAGAGATTAAGAGTTAGAAAAAATTGTTATATAATATAAAAACCTCAAAGTCCTCTAGTTGAATAAACAAAGACTCTGATTAGAAGGGAGGTTATAATTAAGAGGAAGGAGAGCTAGAAAATTGTTGATTACAATTATTAAAAGATATTATAATTAAATATATAATTAATTGATCGAGAAATTAATCAAATAAGTAAGGGATTAATTAATAAATAAATAGAAGAGAGAGTAAGAGAAGGTAGGAAACATATCCTTTTATAGGTAAATAGATTACCTTACAAGGATACTAGTAATTAAGTTTTCGCGTTTTCAAAACAAAGCTAGGCTAGAATAAGAAAACTTACGGAGCTTATAACTTTATAACAAGTTTATATAAATTAAAAATAATAATGTAGTTAGTAAGCCCTAAGATAAGGCTATAAAATAAGCTTACTCCGGTCTAATTTAGTTATATTTTAGTAATATAGGACGTTATATAAAAATTAAATAATATAATATATATTTTGAAGCTATTCCCAACTCTAAAATCGCAAAATAGAAATCAGGTGATATTAAGCCTCAATAATACCCTTGTAAAACACCCCTGTAAATACGGCCGTAATCTAACCGTAATACTGTCTCACTGGCGTATTAAACCGTATTGTATTAATTCTGTAATCTATACGGTTACAGGTAGCCGTATTGTATTATACTGTATTACAACCGTAATACGGCAGTGGTATACGGTTGACAATACTATTCCCCACACTGATTGATATCAGATATCTCTTGAGACTATAGACGGGGGTATAGTACAACTGGGAAGACAGCCCTTTTCCTGCTGTGAAACGCTCTATATGCAGGCTAAGACCTGATCTGGCATAGAATGCGGGGTAGTAGGGAAATGTTGTGCTATATTTATTCAACCCTGAGAGCTCTGATTGATAGAAGTCTACCGATGCCTGCCTTGGTTATACGAGCAATCTTCCGAATGTGATATTCTGTGTCTGTCCCGAATCTCTTGCGGCATATACCGTTCTTTCTCTGCAGGAATCTACGCGAATTCCTGCTATACGTTCCAGCTCTTTTTGGTTCGGTTGTTGTTGTTTCTATAGTAATATTTGTTAAAGCGACTTGATATCCTGCGGGTATTTCGTAGCAAACCGTCTATTAGAAAACGAATTTTAGATTCAAACTACAGCTCAACTTTGGGCTATGGGTCACTTGTGTTTGCCGCTCTGGCTTTGGATTATCCCAAGAGGCACATTTGGATTAATTCCTGGGAAATGCAGCCGTCAAACCACTCTCAGGCCACTTAGGCTCGGTGTCCTGCACAAGGATGAGTAGGTTTGTTGAGGAGTACCACAACGGAGCATCTCACAGAATCAGGGCTAAGGTTCATCTAAAAGCCCTGTTCATTGGGGAGAGGACGAGTATGAAACCCTACAGAGTAATGTAAATGCTACAGTATTGGCAGCTGAAAGCGCGTGCTTGAACATCGTCGGTGACCAAATACCAACCCTCATCTATACAAGACCCCTCCTCTGTTACCCCAAAACAATTATTACTTCACTTCCCAGAAGCCTTCAACCACACCGAAAAGCCCTTATTCCATATTTCAGTACTTGTAAGTTAGTCTATATGCGTCACATACAAGCAGCTAAGCGTCACCCTAGGACAAATCAGACGACAGAACCGAAATCTGGCCCTCTCCTAGTCTCTCGTTCCCCATCTTCAGAATGAGCAAGGAACTTAGCCTCTCTTTCGTCGCGGGGGAGATCATCCGTCCTGGCACCGACCTCGAACTCCGCACCACACGTCCATTCGACCCTGACATTGCTCGCGCTGCGATAGTCTTCCAGCAAGATGGCCTCAACATTGCAACCCCCTTCACTATTGATGAAAAGAGCGGCACCATCAAGGTTTCTACCAAGGGACTGGGCCCTGGTAAATACCAACTACGTATCCACGAGCTGCTCGACACGGAGAACAAACAGATTGTCAACCATATGGTGATCCCACTGGGTATTGACGATTTGGTTGGGGAGGTGCCACCTGAGTTGAGGATTGAGCACGCCACGCATCTTGCGATTGGCAAGACAGATATTGTGAGGCTTGATCCTGGTGATCAAGAGCCGTCGGACTTCGACTACGTGGAATTTGTCAAGGCCATACACCGTGAGAAAGGCGACCCTGTGGACCTCGCGTTCGATAAAAAGGGCGATCGAGTTGATGGGCAGAAATTGTTGAAGGATCTCCAGCACCGCCGGTACAACAAGTTTGGCAGCCTGCACGAAACACTCTTCAATCACCTTGAGCGTGGCAAAGACAGCGATCGCGTTGATGTTGTTGTATGGCCGAGGGTTCAAGGAGACCTCACAGGTTACGAAAAGCCCAACCACGGCGAGATCAAGGAGCCACCACCAGAAGCCCGTGACCGTATGAAAGAAGCTCTTCGCTCTCGGTCGGACGTGGTTGACATACTGAAGAAGCTTGGCGGCACCGTGAAGGACACCCCCGAGGAGGCACTGGCCATATATGCATCTCTCACAGTGAGTCAAGCCCGCAAACTCGCCAAGTCCGATGGCATCGGCAAGGCCTTCCTGGACGACCGCACTGGGGTCCTCGACCTTGTCGACTCGCTAGCTGTCGCTCATGCGACGGAGGCACAGGCACTTGGGTACACTGGCGTAGGGGTTCACGCTGCGGTCTTCGAGGCGGGCCCTTCCGACCTCGCGGATCTGCAGTTCGCCGGGAGATTTCAACCCAACCCACCAGCCAGTGCCCACGCACGGCTCACGAGCGCCATCGTCAAGAATGTTGAACCAGGGAAGCCCCACGGCTACGCCCCAAATTGTCTGCTTTACTCCGCCAACAGCTATGACAATGCCGCCTTGCAATGGGCCGTCCGCCCTCCACAGTCTTGCACTGTCATTAGCCAGAGCTTCCACCGCCTGAGTTCTGAGGGACAGGATGAGCAGGGCAGTCCATCCATGTCGGCCGATGACGTTCTGAAGGACCATCTTGCGACAATGGCGCCGTTCCCCACGATCGTGCATGCCGCAGGGAACCTTGGCATTACCCCCCTGATCGAATACGTCAATCACAAAGGGTTTAATACTCTCAGTGTCGGGAGTCATGACGATCATGCAACCGCAATGGCGGGATCCTCCGTCTTTAAGAACCCGGCCTCCCCTCACGGTGACCGCGAGCTTCCCGAGTTGGCTGCGAATGGCACCGGCGTGTCCGCGGTTCACGAGAGCATGTCGGGCACCAGTTTCGCTGCTCCAGCTGTTGCCGGAACCGCCGCTCTTATCCAGAGTACTGATGCCACGCTTAAATCATGGCCGGAAGGCTGCCGGGCAATCTTGCTGGCGGGCGCAGACCGGAACATCAGCGGAGGCACTTGGGTGGAGGACCTGGGGAAGAAGGTGGACCAATCTGATGGATCCGGTGCTCTGAATGCTCGGATGGCCGTCTTGATTGCCCAGCAGCGCCGTCAGAGAAATGCCCCTGCCACCCCGCGTGGCTGGGATGTCGGTTCCCTAACGACTGCGGACTTTGGCACAGACCGACTGGCCAAGTTCCGGTACCACGTGCAGGTGCCTCCGAGCGCAACTGGATCTATTCTTTATGTTTATACCGTCAAGGCAGCTTTGGCTTGGGATAGCAAAGTCACGCTCAACACCGCCGGTGTGGCAACCTCCTCAGTCCTGACTGTTGACCTCGACTTGATAGTTCGTGACAGTAGTACGGGCCTTCAGGTCGCCGCATCCGCTTCATATGACAACAGCTATGAGATAGTCGAATTCACTGCAATCGCCGGAAGAGCTTATGACATTATCATCCGTCGTTGGTCAGGCACTGATCTGGTGTGGTATGGGGTGGCTTGGAATGTCACGGCGAGGTTGTTTAATGTAGCGCCTATGGTTGCTGGGGCAGAGTGAGAGATGCTATGAGGAAGAGCTGGTGGCGAATCGAGGGGGGTTATAGTCAATATTCAACATATTGGCAGTGAGTCACGGGGATAGCCTTGTCAAATATCGATATTTAGGAGTATTCTATATAAATGACGGTGAGCTTGGAAGAACCAAAAGCAAGTATCCTGCACCCCTATCTAGTCCACCTCCCCATCTGGCCCACCTAAAGTGGCCCGTGCGCTACCCCAACTCCTGCTAACACTTCAAAGTTATAAGTTAACTATAATACAATCCGAAGTTAAAGAAGCTATATTAGCTTCTTTTGTGAGAAGCCCAAATAGCAGGGTACAACGCAGCTACAAGCAGGATAATTCAATTGATATTCAAGTAATAGTACCCTTCAGCAAAACAGAGAAACTAATCGATGTCCTTCTTCAAACCCCCTCCCAGCCATTCTTATACCCGCGCGGGGCACGACGGACCTCCGCTGGAGGTCCGCCAGAGATCTGTTTAGAATATGTTTCGAGTAACATATATTCTTTTCGCAACTATTCCCTGATTCTATACTCACGTGCGTTGCACGTGACACGCCTGCTCGTCACAATCTTCGTCTCGAGAGAGCAGAGGCTACTATACTAAAGCCGTAATAATATCTAATAGTCGATTTTGAAAGAGGTCTGGCTATTTAGTATACTTGAATTATAATATTATTTTATTGTCTTTGGGGTATAAATATTTCTGGCTTGCTTGCCAAATCTCCTTTGACTGAGCGTCTAAACGTTGATCCTCAACGGCTTCCTGGGCGAGAAGGATTTCATTATATGAAAGAGATGAAAGAGATGAAAGAGGTAAAGGCATTATAAGAAGTGTAAGTAGTATACAGAAAATCAATGTCTCTCACTTACTTGAAATTAAGGAAACAAGAACTGTAAGAAACTCTGCTTAGAGATTAGATATATTTTAATGTATGCTAGCCTACCTTAACGTGGTTTGACGCTTTTTTTTTCGTGTCTGCGACGTGTTTTTGAGTAAGTGGAAATGAGATTGTTTGTTTTTCGGCGAAAGGAGCAAAACAAGCCAGATGAGAGGCTAAGCTTTTCGGTCAGAGTGGACTTTCATAGCGAGGAGCGAATACCGAGATTACAAGACTAGGTTTCTCGGTGAATGGCCAGTCTAAGCCAATCAGCAGGGTTGAAAGTTGACTTTTGGCGAAAGTGGTGACTCCCATATACTTGATGACCTGGTCGCACGTGATAATGAAATCGTAATATCTGTGCTAATATATTATATAGGGAAATAAATGAACTTGGGGTCAAATTTATTTAGTAATTGGAGTTAGATTTACCTATACCCGTTTTTGAGCTTTATTCGAGCTTATTGGGACATAACTCTAATAAATAAACTTGACAAAATAGACTTGACCTCCTCGGCAAATCCGCACTAATATATTATATAGGGAAATAAACGGATTTGGGGTCAAGTCTATTTAGTAATTGTAGTTAGGAAGGAGAGGGAATAAGAGATAATCTACTCTAAGGGGGAGTATTAAGGAAGTGCAGTACAGACTATATATCGCGTGACTGACCACTTTTGCTAAGCGAATTGAGGTCAACCTCAATCCGTGCACAGACTACCTCGGACAATAATAAATAGATATCACTTTCTATAGTCTTCTCTTCTAAAGTAGTTCAACTAATATAAGCCGATTCAACCTGCCAACTTCCCTGTGTCTATCGTGAATAGGTCCTGCGAGGGCCTAATTCTTAATAAGTATTATAGTTTGGCTATAGTTACAATATTTATCCTGGGAGGCTTGGTATACTCCGCCAACCCGGCAAAACAGGCACCACTACTCCAAAGATTTGGTTCCACTTCTCCTGTCCCACTGCCCTCAGGTGGGTCATGCAGTGTCTCTAAGGCATTCATCATGACGGCCCCTATTTGGTTATTTTTGCTCCGTTGGACCTGTCCCTGGTGTTCAAGCAACAACTGGCTCAAAAAATTGGCTGCCGCAGTTGGATTAGGCCATTGGTCAGCGCACTCCCCAATTTTATTCTCATGAGAGGCAACATATGTCATTGGCAACGATACAACTTCCTCCTCCTCGAGGGTCGATGAGCAACATAAGGATGAGCCATATACGGATGCATTGTCGCATTTGGTGGATATACTGCCGTTTGGTGACATATATGGAAAACGGAACTGTCTCAATTTTCGTGGCGAATGATGTGGCCGCCCGAATGCCGCGGACGTTGTGCCGGCATATACACCATATGTTCGCGGAAAATGGTTACTTGAGCGAGAGACAGGCCGCGACAATGAAATGTTGTCAACCTGATTCGATGGAAGATCACACTCAAATACAGATATTTCTCCAATCGAAAGTTGGTAGCGTGAAAGTCTTGTCGAACGAGGATGGCAGTGAGGGGATTGATATCGTCTTACTGACCGCTGACAACTGGGGGACGGTCGCCGCCGATGTGAAGTCAGGACAGTTGGAGGAATCATTCCTTGAACAGGTACTAGATTATGGTTTAGATCACACGGTTCCACTTCAGTATCGTTAATTGAAGACACTTGTCGGCGGTGATGAGATGAGCATCGCGTGCGGCAATGAAACAAGGGTGCAGGAACTTCCGCAGGTGCCAGGCTACGCCCTTTGGCAAGGGATGAAAAGTCAACTTCGAATGCTGATAATTGTCCGAGGGATAATTTCTTGGAAGATTTTGATGGATGACTATGTCGTGGCGGCATAGGAAATAGTCGATATACTGAACTAAGTTGACCAGCAGCAACAGGTGATGCTTCTCTTGACTCTTCATTTCGTGATTGTGTGCTATTGTTTATCTCAATGTCTATAGTCCCTCTGGGTTTTGGGTGGAGGATCTTCTCTGGGGATTCAGGCCACTGTGAGGGGATTTGTGTTGTTTGCTGGTGGTCTTCTAGTATCGATGTATCTTCTGATATTGACGACCCATAATCGGAAGGTTCTGCCATTCTAATGCTTTGTTTGAAGCGCAGCTTTGTAGGTGTAGTTTGTCCTTGTCCTCTTCGAAATAGTTGTCCTCGGCCGAAACTTTTTGTTGGGGAGGGAGTGGCAAGAATTGATGCTCCCTTGCTGGTACTGTGTAGGTTCTTTGGGGATGGGAATCTCATTTTAGGTGGCGATGAAGGGAAGTCTCTCTCGGCTCGTGGGGGTAGTTCTGGGGTTCCTTGTTGTTCACAGGCTGGGGAGGAGCACCTTTTGTAAGGATTCTGCAACGTGCGTACTACTGCAGCAAAGGCCCTCTTTATTGGTGAATTTGGTTTATCGCCTCCCGAAGTCTGAAACTTATTCGCTGTGCGGGGCCAGCAGGGGACGACTGGGATGGATTCTTCACAAGATTATTAGTAAATTCAAAGGCGTACAGGAAGAGGCAGAATACCTTTAGACATGATGCTGCTATCACAGGCTTGTTTTTTGTCAAGTTCTCCGGTATTCTGTGGAAAGGTGCGGCGGCGATCAGATGGCGAGCTACCCGTTGAGTGGATTTGGAAGACATCGTCGGCAGGATTTCCATAGCATTGGGCATGGTGTTGGAAGGAGTCCATTGCTTGGGCTTGGGAGATATTGATAGCGTGAGTTCTAGGGACTGAAAGAAAACATTCACGGCGCTGCTAGGTGTAGAGTAATAGAAGAGAGTCTGCCATTTCTTTATATTCTAGGCTATCTCTTTTGCGGCGGCCAAGAAAAGAAAACGTAACCAAATATATTCCAGGAGCATGTGATACTCAAGATACCCTGTCGATCTTGAGGAATAGGAGAGGAGCTATTTAAGGACATACGGATAAACTCATTCTACAGGTATAACATGTTCCACTACACGAAAAAGAGGCGGTTTAAAATTAGATTAAAGTGATAGCTGTCCGCACATTGATGCTGCTAATGCAGGTGGCTCTCTTCTGGAGTACGGAGTCTCTCCCATGCCAGCTTAGTAATAGAAGTCGCGCTCAACACTACAGTAAAACCTGGATATAAGCATACCCCTCGGGATCTAAATTTCTAAGCACATATAGGAGGTATGCTTATATTCAGGTTTTACTGTAGTATCAACATCTGGCTAGCGCAGCCTGGAGTCTTCAAGCAGAACCGGGAGACGGCCATTAATTAAAAAAGTTTTTGACAGCATACGCTATACGCCATACACTATACGAAGGCGTGATAAGCCGGGAAGCAGGCTCACCACCGTGGGAAGACATGAAATTTGTAGCGGGCTGTTCAGGGAGCTTTAGCCGAGACTTATGCTCACCGATGCGAGGCACAAGGAGACGACGGCCTGTTGTGCTACTTGTTGTCAATTCGGCAGCATGCGAGAAATCCTCAACCAAAGTCCAGCATTGAGACCCTGTTCTATTTTGCGATTTGGCGGATGTAGCGGAATAGCTATTTGATCAAATAGGTCTCGTTGGAAGTCCTCAACAATTCAACGTCGCCTCATCCTTTCATGCATGGGGCAAGCCCCCAAGCCCCTAGCCCCTTTCCCCCGCGAACACACATGATTCAAGGTGACCTCACACCTCACTCTCTCCTGCTAAATTTACCTTTGCGGCCCCTAATAATAGTTATCAAAGATTATGGTGTAATCGCGTTTTTTTGTATCGTGAAAATAAGGTGTGGTCCGTGTAGGAATATAGTAACCGATATCCCTGCTCAAATCCCACCCCGCCTTAAATCCCACTTTAGCGAGCTCCAATTTTTTCAACACCATGAATTAAAAAATGGCTAGAGTCGACAAATCAGCTCGTATCGAGGCGGCGATTGAAGCTATTCGATTAGGAGAGGTCAAAGATTACTCCAAAGCAGCTAGAAAGTACAATGTCGATCGCACGACCATTTCCAAGCGCATTCGTGGCCTAACCAAGTCAAAACGTGATATCAGAAGCTTTTATCAATAATGTCTTACTAATAATTAGAAAGAGGTTTTAATCTTATATATTAATAATTTGACAAATCGACAGATATCTTCAACAAGTTCTATTCTAAGAAATTTAGCAGAGGAGCTTTATAGCAAGTCTATAAAAAAAACTAGACCTCGGAATTTGTTAAATATTGTTGGATATTTTCAACGATGATCTTATTTCTATAGAGAGAAGTGCTATATATATAGACCTAGAGCCCATAAGGTTGCCTATTGCTGCCTATTATTATGACTCATAGAAGGCAACAGTTGTCCTTGCCTATCTTAGTTGTCTATATTCAACAAATATTATAAGAATAAACTAAGAAGCTTATGTCACGTAACGTGGGATAGTTGTACCAACAGAGCGAACTTCTGCTAAGGCATTCAAGTGAGCATAGTAGATTGATAAATATAACGCTTGATTCTAGAAGAACTATATGAGTCTAGCTATTGATATGCACAGGATCGCGAAGCGATTAGTACTTAGTAACCATACGAGAGCTCTTCCAATATTGTTGGTACAAATAATTAGCTTTAGTCACATGACTTATCACATGATGTAACTAGTCCTGATTAGGTTAGTGTGGCGGGAGCCATGGAGGGGTATTCAAGCTCCTGCTCCTTCCACAACACAAAACAACAACGATTCAACCAACCAATATAAACAGCACGTCACGTACGCCTACGTGATTTGCTCTATATTACTGGTGAATCGACAAATATACCTCAGGCGCGCCATTTTCCGTGACACAGGATTAATAGACTATATCTAAGGATATTTTGTATATACTAAAAGAGAGAAAAAAGAAGAATCTCCAAGCTCCTCTCAAGGTTCACTACCCCTAACGCACAGACTATAGCCTGAGGTTGGCCTGCCTTCAAGTTACCCCCGTATACAACAACCACCTGACCAAGGTATACGTGAGGTGTCAACGTTACATTTACTCTATCAGTACAACTATCCCTATACTGCGCAATGGGATCCCATGGGATGGGGGATGAAAAAGTGCCCCCATCCCATGGGATCCCGTTCCATTGGTGGGATGGGATGAGATATAGCTATCCCACTCATGGGATCCCAGTAAGGCCCCCATTATATAATCACGTGACTATATATGACTATATATAATTTAGAAATCAAAAATAGATCTTATATTATAAAATATAATAAAATAAATTAATATAAAAGATTAAATTATATATAATAATAAATATTTGTAAATTTTTATTATTATTTATAATTATATATAATATAACTTTAAAATTTTAATATAGGCTTTGACTTGGACTTTGACTTGGACTTTGACTTGGACTTTGACTTGGACTTCTGATTTTTGATTTCAAACGTTTGATCCTCAAATACGAAGCTTTAATTTAACTTTTTAATTAGCGAACAAATTAGATAATAGGATTAAAAATAGTACCTTTTCCCACTAAGGAAGCGATTGGCTTTGATTTAATCATGTGATTTTCATTTCCCGCTATTAGAAGCGATTGGCTTTCGCTTGATTATATAATACATTATATAATATCATCTATATCTATTTGATCACGTGACTAGTCAAGGAATTATTACGTGGTCAAAGCTTTAGAATTCATATCTTTATTTATGCTGTGCATAATTATAGTATAATTGATGGGGCCCCCACCGGGATCCCATGGGGTCAACTAAGGACCCTATCCCATCCCAGTGGGGGCAAAATATTATCTCATCCCACCCATGGGGTCCCACGGGACGGGACGGGACGGGATCTCGGGATCCCGGTGCGCAGCATAACTATCCCATGTTATGTGACAACTTACTATGGCTTCACTTATAATCAAAACGCTATAACCTTCTACCTTTTACATATCTTAGTAACTTTCCGCAATATAGCTAGTCTCTTCCCAACATTTGCCCCTAATTTCAATAGATCTGCTGGGTTTATAGCTCTGGCAATGCGTGCTGCCTTTCCAATAGCGACAACGTCCGAGAGTCCCAGAGGTGCAAGAATTAGCCCAAAAATAGCAAGAGGCGCGTTAGCTGGGTCTTTAACGATGGTATATGAATCGAAAGCGACATTACCAAGAGTACCCATTAGTGCGACGATTCGTCCAATAGTCGCCATTCCCGCCACTGCACTCATAACCTCCCCGGCAATAGGAATAAAGAGTAGTATAGCGGTAAGAAAGCCAAAAATGATCTCTTCCCGCTTCGCTTTTTTTTGCGCCTCTTGGACTTCTTTTCCAATTGCAGCAACAGTGGCCATATTCTCAACAGCATCAGCTATCAAGGTAACTGGTATGCCCAACGCGTCGACTGCATCTAAGGGATTTCCTTGGTAAGAGTTCACGTAGATATTGAGAAGTAAGTTTTTGATCTGTTGGCTGAGATTCTGTGTGTTTTTCAATGCGCTACTCACGAGATCTTTCGGGTTTGGGATGTCGCTCTTGTCGTAGCCTTGCGGGGCCGGGACATTCATCGACCAGTCGCCATAATAGATACATAGATCTTTAGGGTATCCATCGCAAGGGTAGTTGTTAATATTCTTGAAGGCAATACTATAATAGCAAAAAGTCAGCTCTCGTGGTTTTTACTCCGATCTGGATATGAACGAAAGCTAAACTTACTTGTCAGATGAAATACCCGTAGCATTCAAAAGGTCAGCCCAAAAAAGGTTGGCTTTATCAGGTTGCAGAGACCAATACACCGTAGCTTTATAAGGAGCTGATTTCTGTCCGCGGAGCGAATAGTCTGGGGGGCACGGCTCGGTAACATTAGCCCACTGAATGTTTTGCTTTGGTTTTCCTCCGCCGGATATTATAGATACACCCTCCCGAACGGCAAGGCTTGTCCCGAACTGGCGATACTCTCCCAAGCTAGTATCAATAGAAAGTAGGTTATCTCTTTTTTTGTTGCACGGCCCATCGAAACAATATTTGCACTGGGGGTCATTAGGGCTTGGGTTATTCCTTCGGCAATCAAGGCAGCATTCTCGCATTTCGAGAACATTACATGTGAAGTACTTGTTGCCATTATTAGTATAGAAATCAACGACATTCTTACTAGCGCTCTAGATAGAAATATTCATTAGTTAAGATTTGTAAATGTGCTTGGTGTTATCCACAAGCCAGAAAAATTCAAATGGAAAAGGGAATATAGTAGTTGAGCAACTAGACTTACTTCAACTACAGAATCCGCGTAAGTATTGAATTTATCATCATAACCATTGGCCATAATAGCGGTATATTTTGCGAGAGAGGAGGTAAGCAAAGCATCTAGAGCTTGGATGGCATATAGTGCTCTGCAATGGCTGGGCATGGCGGCTGCGTCTTTCTCGAGCTGTTCAAAGGTTGTATAGCTTCCCGAGCAGGTTTCAAGTGGTGGACCTGTGTAAGGTTGCTCTTCAACACTCTCATCGCCGTTATCACTAGTTGGACTTGTAACATCATTTTCAAAGGACTGAAGATCCAAAGCCCAATCCACAGTTCCGGCAAAATTCATCTTCTGGTACGTATCTTTCCGGGCAGTTTTACTATTATCGGATAGATAAGCAACCCAGTTATTGTCTAGTATCACAAAATATATTAGCATTGATATGGCAGGGGAGAAACATAGAAGGCAGTATTCTTACTCTCATATATTAATATGTCAGAAGCTGAGGGGTCATCATAACGTGAAATAATCTTTCCAGCAAAGATATCAATAATTCTGTGTAAGTGAGTGCTCTGATTAGTAATGGTATGCGAGATAAAAGCAAAGGTTTATCGAGAAGGACTTCAACGTATACCTTCGCCGCTGGAAGGCAACGGGATGTGATACATGGTGGACATACTGGTCAATCTCAGCTTTGGCTAGAATTCCGGCTACTCCCGTACATTGGCCCTTCTCAGCCGAAGAAAGAGGACCCTTAAAAGTGCACTCAGGGCCACTGCAGGTAGCATCTGACATTTCGAAGGACCGCCCATAGCTGGAGATGCCAACATTGAGCTTATTTGATGGAACCCCAGCCTTTGTGACTGTAAAGATTATACAATTAGCATTAAAAAACTTATCCAGTTGAATTCATCTCAAGATCCATTTAGACAATTTCATTTGGTATTATTACTTAAAGAAAGCTGAGAGACTTACTCATTGCTAGTGCATATATAGTTTCCGTCAGGTTGACTACATTAATCGTTAATCGTAAGTAAATAAGGAATAATAATGGCTTACCATGACTACGCAGACAGTTTCCGTTAGGACATCCAGGGCTAGACCATTTATTTCCGTAATCCCACTGGCCATGTAAGTCATAAGTCATATAGACAATATAATCAACTGTCTTCGCCATTTCGGCAATGGGAAAGGCCTTCAGATACCAATAAGACGCCGGGGCAGCTATTGATATTGTCATTGACTTTGGCAGTAGAGTTCTCAGCTGTTGAAGGAAAGCGAGGTAGTTTGGACCATCAGAATCTAACCCTGCAGGGATCCCTGGTATGTCTGGAGCCTTACATAAATTAGAACATTCTAGGCCTAAGAGAAGACACGAATACATACCCCTGGGTATTCCCAGTCGAAATCTACCCCATCCAGAACGTTCTCGATAACAAAGCTAACAATTTGGGTAGCGAACTTGTTGGCATTAGCCGGCATCATAGCCTGTCTCAATAGATCATATGTAGCGGGATCAGTCGAAACGCCCCAGCCTCCAATGGAAATGATTTTCTTGACGTTCTGTAATGATGAAAAATTGTTAAATTGCTTGTAAGTATCATTGACGGTAACGGTAAAATCAGGATTTATTGTCCCAAAAGCCCAGTGCAGATGAGTGTATGCCGTTTTACCAAGGTCCGCCGCTCGTTGGTGGAGACAGGGTCGATCCCAGTTCCATGCTTCATAGTAGCCAACAGACATGACTTTTTCTGGGCCCTTGTCGTTATTTGTGATATTTAAGCCGCAATTCTGTACGCACCCATTTGTTCCTGGTAGTGAGGTTCCGGGATTACCAGATGGTCCTCTCACTTCCGTACAAAAATCGGGATCTACGAGGCAAATTTCGAAGTTAGCTATAATTCTTCAATCTAGTCTTTGCAGTCTGGGAGGGGTTTAGTTGAGAAGGAGGTTAAGAAACTATATTTTGCTTCATTAGAGCCAACCCTGTGGCTTCAGAATGTGAGGCGAATAGGGGAGAAGATCTACAACAAATTGACCTACCAATACCACACTGTCCCCAAACATTACAGCATGCATTTAATGGGCAGGGACTAAGGTCCGATAACTTCTGAGTTGAATCTGGAGTCAGAGTACCAGGCTTTGTAGGCCCACAGACGGCATTGGATACAGGTGCTGGCATGGGAGGGGTCCCATCACTTAGGCAGATTGTAGTTCCCACCATGATATTAGTACAACCACTCCATCCCCATGTTGTACCATTGTTGAAAGTCTCTATTTGAGTCTTATTTAACCCATTAGTTGCGGCGATTTTGGAGCAGTTGTCGTCAGCCACGACGGTGTAAGATGCACAGGTCCCATTATCATTCTTTTTAGGCCGGATGTCTGGCAGCATGCCAGCTCCACAGCATACTCTCTGCCCAGGCTGTAAATTTGCGCAGAGGCTGGGTTCGGGATTGTAATTGGTGAAATCGGAGGCTGATATGGAGCACTATACGGGTCAAATTAATATCACCACTACCCTTCGTGAATTCAATAAGTGAGAAGAAAAATGTAGAAATTCGGGCAAGTACCTTGGATGCCAAAGAACTACAACTATCACCCGATGCTACTGAGGCGGTTGGGCAATCAGAGCGAACGTTGAGAAGATTTAAACGGCGACCAGTAAGCGAAGTATAGTTTTGCGAGGATCTAAAAGCGCTTTCCCAGATACTGATGTCATTCAGTTGGCTTACGGGGCGTTTGCTATTATTACACATTCCATCACTCCAGGATCGCACACTTTTTTGCAAAGAAGACAACAGATTAGGATGTTCTGTAGTATCTGTGACCACTCCAAATGCATTATCGGAGCTACGTCCAGACCCACACAGCTGGAGTATTATGTCTGTCGTTCCGTGTACCCGAACCTGTTCATACGCGTAGTTAGAACTTGTTTTTGCTAAAATGAAGAGTAAAATAGAATTAAGCACTTTATCAAAGACCCTAATATTAAGGAGAGGAACAGACCTGGCCAATAAGCTTTTGAATGACAGACGGGGCTGTAGCATGGTTGTCAATCGCTGCTCCTGTATAGACGCCTACAACGGCTCCACGATAGTAGCCAAAAATAAGTTTTGAATTGCAGGCTTCCTCATTCTGTAGGAAATTCTGTACCTCTTGGAGTACCACTAATAGATTCGAAATAGAGGATTCGTCTGAGCGTAATGATATGAATTCCATATTGGCTTTTGTCTCAGTTGCAGAGATACAGGTTGGGGTATATGAATTTCGCTTTTCGAGGTTGGTGGAGGCCGATAACAGGCGTTTGATTGTAGGCGCAGATGATTTGTTCACAGCAGCCCCTTCTACTGTACAGGAGCGTATTTTGTTATGAGTCAGAGGATCATCGAGAGGGTTGTAGACTGCAAAATCGAAAAGCATGGGTTGGTTGCAAGCCGCCAAATAGTCAACTGCGTTGTAAACCGTCCAACTCTCTGGCGTTCCATCGCAAGGAGCAGGGCATAAATTCAACGTAGAATAAAATGTAGCTTCAGCTACCGTAGGAAGAGAAAGTGTAACAAATAAAAAAAGTGAGGGGACACGAACACCCCCCAGTGTCCACATTTCTTTTTTAGAAACGATAGTGTTTGATCGAAGAAAATTGCAAACGCGCCTACACGCGTAGAAAAGGGTCTCGAAAAGAGTGAGCGGTAAAAATTGAGCAGTTGAGGTATTAAGGAAAAGAAAGGACACTATTCTTAATTTATTCCGATTGGCATCAGTATCGCCATTTCTTCATCGAACCCTAGGGTAAAAGCAGGGAGCAAGGAATTGAATGATCAACCAGGGGTGCACATGGAAAAAGCGTCTAAGAGGTCCCTTCATTGGAACAAACGAGCCATAGCCTCATCGAATTCGCTTGTTATCCTAGAGGGTCTATACTAAAGAAATGATGTGTTGGTTGGTTGTTGGTTGGTAGGATTGTGGCCCTGTTTCGAAGTAAGGCCGGATTTGTTTGGTAGGATTTTGGCCCCAGTTCAAGGTAAAGTAGGATTTGTTGGTTCTACCCGATCTATCTAGATTTCCACATCAATTCGTAACCTACGCCTCGCAGTGAGCTCTGACCCCAGCGTTGGCTCCTATTTTAAGATACTGAAGAAATGAGAGGTTGTTGTTTGTTAGTTGGAATTTCTTACAGGTTCCAAATTCTGGTTACTCAAGTCGCCCGCTCGATAAAATAATGTGTGTACACTGTTAAATAGCAACATATTCAATAATGCTAAGAAAAATAGCCAATAATTTAAACAAACTAAAGATTACATAAAATAGCCCTTTGTCTTCACTTCAAATTACAACATCACCACTATAATACCCAACTTTTTGAAACCAACACAAAAGCTGCGTTCATTCTATTTGACAAAGTTCTTAGTTGGCCTACTGGACAGGGACCCAAAATCCCCCTTACAGGGCTATAAGTGAAAATAAGTCTTTTGGGGTTTCATAGTTTGTACCCTACTTTCCTGCTATAGCAAAACCTGGGCCAGTGGGGTATTAGGACATTTCAACGCCCCTAAAATACGCCTAACAGTCAGAATCCTGGAAGACCATGCGGTCACATATGAAATTGAACACGTTTCTATTCATAGGGTTATTATGAGACCAATTATCTGTGATTGGGTCATCCTGAGTGGGATTGTTGGAATGAGTAGGTTTAAAATTAGTATGGCTAAGCCTAGTGTTGATTAGTTGTTTCCATCTCACACCGTCATCGCTTTTCGAAATGTCTAAATACTCTGAATTTGCTCCGACAGGACTATGAGAAGTATAGATATTTTGGCATAGTTCTATTTCATTACACACAGCCAGTCTCTAGGTCGAATCATTATCGCCATCTCTTTCACTAGTCCTATCTCTTGTTATATTTATTTCCATTACTCAACTCTTATTTCGTCTCCCACACTATGAAGCTGTCAATTACCGTCGGTATTGCTTGCCTCTCGGCATGTGTTGTTGGAGTTGGGGATCGAGGGATTTTTGAAAGGTATATCTCCTATTCCGGTTATTTACATATCGCATGACGGCCTATACATTCTTCCATGTCTTGAAAAAGGTTCATCTATAGCGGCTACTAAAAGATAGATAGATTTTTTCTTTATAATGCATATATAGCCGAGGAACTCTATAAGCCTGGTGCCTTTACTATTGCACCTGGTTGCGTGGGGACTCGACAAGTTCCAGATATAGGTCTCAGATGCACTTTCCTTGAGGTACGTTGTGAAAATTTTACCCCTATACATCCTCCAGTAGCGTCGCTTCACTCCTATATACTTTGTTCATTACTATTCGTTTTATTTATCTCACGCTTCCATCGACATTGGATTTAATCTAGTAACCACCATTCCCTACCTAACAAGGAAAGAATACTGACTACGGATTGCGACTAGATGATCCGACATGTTTGGGCAGAGAGTGCAACCCAACCAATTATGCCAGGCGCGGGCAGCGGTCCCCCAGAAGGATCCACCATGAATCAAAAGAGAGACTGGTATAATGTGAACCTTGGACAGTACTTTATTGATGGGAAAACCAATATGGAACACTCCAGAATTGGGTTAAAAGAGGATCAAGATGGGGATAAATTTGCTGCCTATTGGCACGACAAAACGCAAACTCTTGAGGCAAAGATGAAAACGGGAAAGTGGGACCAGTGGATGAAAATAGAGAACATGGCCAGTGGTGTAGACCATTTCCCCGAGGCTTTCAAGGCGGCCGGAACTGCTATTACTGCGACCCGTGTGCACTTGAATCTCGACCCTCTTGCCACGAAGGACATACGAAGTAAACTTTTCGTGATGGCCGAACTTACGGGCAATATTATCCAAAGACTTAGAGAAGAAGACTCCGAAAAATGGCGCACGGGGGGTAAGCCCTCTAATGTAGTTGTGGGAAAGGGGGAGATAGCCGACCGGCTTAAAGCAACTCCAGAATTTATAGCAGCTTTGACCGAAGATGAGCGAAAAAATTTTGCTGTTGAGACCATGTCGAGTGGAACGCCGGCCAAGGTAAACACAGGCTTGTGGGAGATATTTGACCCAGTAGCCACGAAGGAGAAATGGATAAGTAGGGTGAGCAATATTGAGGCCGTAATTAAAAGAGTCGACGATGCTTACATGGAGGAGCCTAAGCCGAAGGATCACTATGCACAAATCAAAGCCATGGAGGATGTGAACAATAAGATAAAGAACTGGAATGTCCCCACAAGTCCTGTTTGCTTAGTCCCAGAATAAATACTTTTGCATATACTTTATGTTATAGGGGCAATATGGTTTCTTCAAGGCTCAATATCTACGTAGAGACAGCTTACCTACTAAATAGCTTTAAATTATCGATTAAAATTGATCCAAGAAGATAAAGCTAGAAATATCGAACTGTATTCCTCCTACCAGGCTGACCAAGGTGAATTAAGAGCGGATATTGATACCCCGCTGTTGACACAGTCAGCATACGGGTCATCTCACGTTCAAAGCACGAAATGCTAAATAGCAGGTTTCTTCATTATATCACTGGGTCTCGCTGCCTACGATGCAGGGACTGGCTTCTAGGAAATAGAACAGCTTTGTCAACTCGTGGTAAAAAAAAGCTGTCACGGGAAATAACACGTGGTGTGTGCGGGTTCCCAGTCGTGTTGGAATCTCAAGTAACTGGGGTCAAAAGAGTGTATTCAATCCAAGGAGAAAGTGACCACTGATTTACAAGTGGCTCCCACAGCCTATAATATGGGCGTGGCACTAAGCCAAAGTGTACCCATGAAACAGGTCCCAGACCTAGTTGTAACAAGTCGCCCAGTGAAACATGTGGGACGACATATAGAGGTACAAACCATGACAAGGTAAATAAATGAAATTTCCTTTCAAGTTTTGATTAGCTAAGGAGAAATGTATTAATAGCAATTTACCGGCGCTGACTAAGCCGTGCCAACAAAATGTGGCTGTACTGTTGGTCCAACTATCCATTACTTTTCCTTCAAACCACAAGGTCCCTAAATTTTAACTTACAAACACGCACAGATATCCAGCATAATAAAACCAAAACAATGGATACCATACCCACTGAACTCGGAGCTTTGATCCTGGAAAATGTCCCCGATATGGATAGCCTTTGGGCTTTTATCCGAGCGTCACCTTATATTCATTCTATCTTTTGCGAATATCAAGAAAAAATATTACCTATCGTAATCGCGCGTGATATTAGCTCACCTCTCTTAGGGGAGGCTCTAGCAGCTCTTAAATCTTCGCGGTTCACTTCGCTTCAAAGGATGAATGGGAAAGACGTGGAGGTACCCCTACGCGGCCTTCCCAAGTCTAGAGCGCTAGAATGGATTGAAAATGATTTTCTTCCCCAGTCTGAGGCGCAGTGGTGGGTTGAAACTTACCTGTTCAAATCCGAGAGGTTGAGATGGAGTGAAAAGTATGATCGGGAAAGGATTAACCGACAAAATATATTGCCACCTTCCGAAGATATGTTACCGTTGTGGGAGTTGCACAAAGATGTAAAGTTCATGGCTGACCTATATGTTCGGGAGACTTTGCACATCTTCAATCAAAGCATTGAAATTTACCAGCCGCTTGCAAGCAGACCAGCTCTACACACACTCGAGAACATTTCACCTATCGAAAGACAACGAATCTTTCGAGCCATCTACCGTTTTGCAATCTTCGGTAACCTCTTCGCTCCCTCTACCGAGACATGGGAAGACTACGAACTATCTGAATACTTCCTCTGTCGCTTCGCCGCCTGGCAAGTTGAGGAGATAAGTTGTATCTACGATTTCATGACTAACAGGATTCTGAAGAAGTGGCAGGAGATGGAGGATAATGAGTTCAACCGCCTCGCCGCAGATCCAAAATTGTGGGAGATTGAGCCTCGTCCGGACCCCCAGAATTGTCGTTGGGAGGCGGATTTCTTTTCCCGGGATTCAAAGCTGCTTTATTTTAAAGAGAAGCAGGCTTTTTTTGCTACGTTATCTATCAAGGATTTGAGAGCTTTATTTCAAGCGAAGGATGAGCTTCTAGAGGAGTTAGTGAAAAAGTGGGCATTGGCGTACCATGGCACAAGGGTACCCTTTCTAGAAGAGGCATTAAAAGCTTGTCCAGATGGGTTTTCTGTAAATCCTGAGAGCGAGATGAACAGATTTGATGCAGAAGTTGAGGCATGGGATGATAACAACATGCCTCTGTTTAATCGTGAAAAGGGTGACAACGCAATGTCTGTCAATATTGGCTGGGGCTGGGCAAATTTTTGGAACCCACGTGAGTTGTATGTTAATTCTACATCGAATTGCTGGTGGGACGAAGGGGCCAATGTAGATAATGAGGGGTTCCGACGGTCTGGGTATGTGTTCTGGGATTACCCGCGCTGGAAGGAACATGAAACATGGGAGTAAGAACACCCCTCTTTATGTCGTGCAGATAGGCAAAACTAATTCAGCGCAAATAGTGGAAAAGGTTTTGGAAAGAAGATTCTAGAGAAATTCCCGCGACCAGCTTTCGAGGACCAGAGTCTAAGCGTGGAGGAAAGGATTAGGGCACTAGCGGGATGTGAGTGTGTTGGGGTTGTTAGGCCTGAGGATACAACATGTAAAATCGAGGGACATAAGGTCAAGTTCACTTATCCATATAGACCTAGAGATGTAGATGAAGGGGGGTGTAAGGGCTTAGCATAGGAGCAGCATGTGTCACGCTGTACATTCTATCCTGATGGAGGGGTTATTATCACCCCACCCAAACTCAAGCTCTTTCTTTCCTTTCCTTAGCGATTAGTTTATCGAATGATACGACGATTATTCACTGGCGAATAGCCTACCATATATTGGAGAATGCTGTGATATTCGATTGCCTAGATAAACGTGAGTTTTAGCTGGCCGTGATAGAGATGGGGGTTTTTTAATTTTGCTCAAGATGGAACAGCACTTTACTAAAGATCGTTTCGGCGCTTTATATTCATTAAAACTTCCCTTAAATATGCTCCAAATGGTCCTACATAGCTCTAAGCTGTTTAATATAGTAATTTAGAGCCTGCCAATTTAATATATATATTAGTTCAGGCCTTGATATTACAACTGGGTTTCCCTATTATTATATCCCTGTTTAATACTAAACTTTAGATTAATATCATTAATAAACAGTCAACTTTTGCCCATTCATCCACTAAATTTCTGTTAACTTACATTTTCGGCCGGTTAATTTTACTATTAATTTGTTGCTTTTGACTGCCCTAATAACATTGCCGAGTAGGTTACTCGGTGCGCAGACTCGACCTTTCATATTGGCCCTTCTAGAGCTCTCAAGATGCTTTGGGGCCCTTTCATCTTCTAGCAAATATCTGGGATCTCGTCGCCGGGTGATTTAGACTGGGTGTAGTATTTAATCAGACCTTGCGAGACTTGCGAACCGAGGGAGATGATGCTGATGGCACCTGTTGCTGCGAGGGATGGATCGGACATCTTAACGAAAGAAACTGAAATATGAGCCACGTATAGTAGAGAGCATAATTACTATAACGTCGAGCTCGCAGCTGCGAGGCTCTAACTAGTCTTTGACCTCAGAGTACAAGCAAGTCTGTTATAAGTCGCCTACTCTCTATAAACAGTAATTAAGATACTAGAATACCTAATGGTTATTATGAGGCTAGAATATACTAGGTCAGATCTTGGAATTATCTCAGATTATTAAGAGTACGTCTAGAAAGCCTATATAAGTCAAAAATCAGGGCCTGGATTTTCAAGCCTTAGAAGACTTTGATTTCTACACTAAAAAGATTTTGTTCTAGAAGATTACTAAGGGTTTTGCGGAGTAGTCGTCCTTGATAGCTAGCCAGAGGCTTAAAATATAGACTCTAGAAGCTAGGCTAGAAGTTACTAAGCCTAGAAAACGAAGAAAGGTTAAGACTAGTCTAAATTCTAGATTCGCTAATATCGAAGCAATATATCAGGTACAGGAGGAGGCTAGTGGTGCTATGGGGGCTGAACAAATTAAAAAAGACCTATTTAAAGTTGTTATAGCGTCTACAACTTCGGATTGTATTGTAGTTGATTTATAACTTTAAGGTGTTGGTAGGAGTTGGAGTGGCGCACTGGCCTTTTCAGGTGGGCCAGACGGGGTTCACGGACTTACCTCAAGTATAGTTAAAGATACTTTATCAAGATTACTGTGAGGATCGTTATAATGTGGAGGGGATCAAAACCACAACTTGAGAGCAGGAAACGAGAACAGGATCTGGTAGTAGAATAAGGTCCTCAACCTATAGACTTCGAGAAGCAAGCATCAAGAGAAGAATATAAATAATAATAATTGATTGATTCAAAATACAAAAATAAATAGGTGGTAGTGGTGTATGAGTTATCTGTGTCTGACTCTGGAAAAAAAATCCAACTATATGCTTCTAGTTTATCACGTGATTTCCAAACCCAAGCTATCTGTTGGAATGGCACTTTAGCCGCCCTTGAGAGACGTTATATAAGCAATGTTACAGGATAAATAGACCACGTACGACAGACTAAATCAATTAAGTCGTCAACTCCAAAATCATTTCCAACACTATCCCCACAATAAATAGGTATCATACACATTATATCTTGTACACAGCCTTGATGATATCTGCAGCTCTCTCAGCGACAGTATATACACTTGCCTGGAAGTCTCCCCAGGGAATAAGGGGGAAGAAACTTGCATCAATGGCGCAAAGATTGAAAGTTCCATAGACGAGATTTGTTTCCACAACCCCACCCCTACCCTGTAACAACATGGAAGCAGTATCTGAGGGAGCAACATATAAATACTGCTCGTCTTGATGTACTCCTTTACCATATCCAAAGTTTCAAGGTTTGAAACAGGATCTCGTAGTCAGCCACCATCTTTTGATAAGGCTTCTTTGAATGGCTCAGACCTAGCGATTGTCTGCAAATAAAACATATGGCGGGAGAACACCTCCAGATCCATGGGATGCGACATGTACTTGGGATCGATGGAAGCTGGTGCAGACACATCCGTAGAGTTTATGTATATGTTTCCTCGAGAGAACGGTACTGACAGCACTGTACCCAAGGTTATATAGTTTCCAGGTTGTGGTCCGGAATGAGGTACGGTTGGGGTTCCACCTTGAGCATTCACAGCCAAGTAGATTGCTGAGGCTTGAGCTGGATCCTAGAGAATCTTACTCAGAATTTGGAAGTTTGCCTTCTCCAATAAGGCTGCATTGCAAGTAAGCATATATGCTTTAAGGAGGGACTGCAACTCCGCTGCTCCAGCGACAGTGAGCCATTCCATGACTGGGAGATATGCATATCCGGAGATCCCGACAGATGCAAGCAAGCCAGTCCCGTTCGTGGAATACTAGGCCAAGGCTGCCTTGAGAACACCTGCATCACCTCTGGCACGATCGTCCTTGGTGGTTACAGTATCTGCCACCTCGAAGCCAACTCCACTGATCACATGGTCCTGCAAATTCTCCCCCACACTAGCGTCATCGAACAAGACAGGGATGTCAAGAGATTCGAGGAGTTCCGAACCCCCAATGCCCGAGGGTTCGAGTAGTTTGAGTGATTGGAGAGATCCCGTGACGATGATCACTTATTTAATCTCTGTTGCACTAACTGGGCCATTACTAGATAAGTCCGTGCACCCCCATTTCGACCACCCCCCCATTTCGACCACCTAAAATCGCCCGTGCGCTACCCTACCCAACACCAACACTTAAAAACTAAAAATCAACCACAAGTAGATCTGAGCATGTAGAAGCTATACTAGCTTCATATAGGTCGTCTGTGGCTTGTTCAGCCCCAGACACCCTATTAGCTTCTTCCTGTGCCTGTTGTATAGCCTGTATATTCGCGAACTTGGAATTTGGACTAGTCTCGACCTTCCTTCGCTTTTTAGGCTGTGCAGCCTCTAGCCTAGTCTGTAGAGACTTAATTTGAAGCTCCTGGCTAGCTATTATAAATTCCTGCTCTTCAAAACCCTTGGTAATCTTACGAAACAGGAGCCTTTGGGTATGCAAGTCAGGGTCTTCAAGTTGCTGGAAATCCCTAGCCTGATTTTTGACTTGTACAGACTTTCTAGGCGTACTCCAGGTAATCTGGGACAATTCCAAGGTCTGGCCTAGCCTATTCTAGCTTTCTGATAACTGTTGTAGCGTCCTGACATTCTGATTATTATTTATAAGGAGGAGACGGCTTATAAGAGACTTCGCGACACACCGAGGCCAAAGACTAGTTGCCTTCTAGCTAGACTTGATATTGCTAGGGGATAAGGCCTTCTGACGAGCCTTCTGATAGTATATAAGGAAGTTTTGCTTTCCTAGAGGGCTTGAATCAGTCAGAGTACCTAGATATCCGACTTTCTTGCGGTACTAACTTTTGAGAGGGGAAAAATTGATAAATCAAGAGGTTAAAGGACGTGAGATATATATAACGGCAAATAGAGTAAATATATATTATTTCTATAATAAGTATATAGAAATTCATTTGTCTCGTGGCTTTTGTGTTTATTCATGACTAGTAGTCTAAGCTCTGTAGTATAGGTCTAAGGTAGAAAGATCTTCTGGAGCTATTCCAAGCTAGTACTGTTTGTTGTTTATCCTTTTGGAGTACTAGTAAATTGCCAGTCCTTGAATAAGCTAAGATCTTGTGGAAACTACTGTTGTTAGACTGTTATATCTCTAAAAATAACGAGTGAAGTCAGGCAGACCCCTGTCGCTAAGATATACTCAATAAAGCTCGTCCAAGCTCGAGATCTAGGCTATTTACTTTTAATTCTACGATATTCAGAGCTTTCTACAACTAGCCCATTGACTCCTAGGCCCTTTATAAGATTAGCCTCATTTATATTATATCGGTTCTCTGGCTTAATAGCCTGGACTATAGAAATATATAGTCGCTAGAACCAAGCTTTAATTATATTAGGCGTAGCTTTATTAATATGTTGAGAGTCGATAGTCTTTTGTCTTTTAGTCCTAAGAGCTAGGTTTCGCTTTAAAAAGGCCTGCAGCCAGTGTTTTCCGACTAGAATAGTGTCTCCTTTAAGCTGTAGTAGGCGAGAAGCAAAGTCCTTGATTTGAGTATATATTAATAAATATTCTAGAGACTCCTGGGTTAATATCCAGTCTATTATATAATCTTCCTGAACCTTAGATAGCCTCTGTTGGCCCTAGGCACCTTGATTATAGGACTCCGTTCTAGATATCCTGCTTCTAATAGTATTATATAGTAGACCTCATTTTCGGGCAGCTATATATATAGACAGGCCGTTTCTGACGTCTACTATCGCTGATTACAAGTCGTCTTCTGTATATCAACGTATATTTAGTATAAGTACTTCACATTAAAAAATTTAATTAAAATAATTAGAATTAGATTTTATTCTTTAAGGTGTTGTGGAAAGAGCGGTATAAGCACGGGCCGCTTTCAGGTAGTCGAAATAGGGGGGTAGTCGAAATAGAGGTATACGGACTTAGATACTAAACTCCTGTTGCGCAAAGACTAAGTACCTTTCCAAAGAAGAGAACCTTTTCGGCAGTGGTACTTGTAGTAACGTGTAGGTTCAAACGGGAAGCTGCCGCAGTATAGTAAGGCTTTGCTGAATAGGTTCTTATGTGGGTGATAGTGTAGCAAGGACAGAACACAGAGACATAGTATATTCGGTCCACGGGAGGTGAGGTAGATAATAGGTGAATTGAGCTACTAAGTGAAGTGTGTAAAGAAGAGAAGCTCTAACGCCTGCGAAACGTCCAAGTTATACCCTATACGCGACCACGTGACTTGTTTCATAATCCTTTATATGACACTCAATCGCGACACCAAAACCCCGCTACAATATATAATTATTGTTTTGTTATATTATTTTTATTAGCGAAATATATAAATTTATTTTTACTTTTATAATAACTATTACTTTAATTTTATTAAAGATAATCTTATTATTCTTTTTCTTAAATATAGCAAATAGTTTTATTTATAGGTGTTATAATTTCGTTATTACGTAAAGTATAGTCTAGGCCTGAGGCTCGGTATAATAGTACACAGAGAACCTAGAGTAGTCGATACAGTAGTTATATAACTAGTATCATATAACAGGATTATTTGGATTATAATGATCGTAGACGATTTACGATCATCTCGATTATAATAATCGCTATAATCTAGGAGCAGGAAGGTTCTATATAAGTCTAGTTAGTTTC
>JAJTIW010000064.1:0-38691 GCA_021365295.1 Tricladium varicosporioides | reverse complement strand
ACGTACTTCACAAGCGAGTGGGCCACCCAAGCAAATGGGCCAATTTTCCTTGGTATTACTTTTTTCAACTAAATATATTAATTATTAAACAACTACAAATGACTCGTTCGTAGAATGAATCTGATATACTTTTAGCTGTTCAATTTGTACGACAAAACTCTAAAGCTAACATTCGTAAAACTACACGAATTTATAAAGTATCTCGTATAACCCTATGTCGCCGAATCCAAGGCACACCTATACGACTTGATATCGTCAACAAAGCTCAAAAGCTTATAAAACTAAAAGAGGAAACTATTATACGATATATTCTTGACTTAGATTCGCGAGTATTTCCTCCTTGATAGTACTGTTGAAGATATAACAAATCGATTACTTATAGCACGCGATAACAGACGCGTTGAAAGAACTGACTTCAAACTTCGTACGACAGCAACTACAACTCTCTATGCTATTTTATATATAAAATCGATTACTAACGAGTCAAATATAAAATCCTGAAATATATAACATATAGTTTCGGCTCATACGAAAATAATCAACAAGTATAAAATCTATAAGGAGAATATCTACAACTTTGACAAGACAAAATTTTTAATAGGCCAGATATCCTTGGAAATAGTTATTACAGTAGCTAAGCGACATAGTAGGCCTTATATAACACAGCAAGGCAATAGAGAATAAATTACAGTAATCCAAAACATTAAATTATATAGATATATATTACTACTATTTATTATTATTGCAAAGAAAACTTACCTCTCTTTTTAATACAAAAATATACCTATACTAACAGATTAAATAATTATAGTTACATCAAATAACTAAACAACAAATAAACGAGGGGTAGATTAAATTAAACATTTCAATTAATATACAAAAAGTTATATAAAGGGTAGATATCGTCTTTTGATTATTAATAAATACAAAAGCTATCAATCGTACAAGTTTAAGAAATACTACAAAGAACAGAATATTATTACCCTTTGTATACTATTACATTTATCTCACAAGCTTCAACCGCTTAATATTAAGTGTTTTAATCTATTAAAATAGTTATATAAAACTAAGATTAAGAAGTTAATATATATATATATTACTTATATCTCAAAGGAGGATTTCTTTCCTACCTTCTATATAAGTTTTATACACAATAACTATATCAAACGCTCGAGCAGGATTTCAAGCTATAGAACTTTTTATACAATCCTGATTATATAATCTCACAACTTGACGTTCGACTTATACCAACTCTATCGCTAACCTTACCTATAATCTAAGAACCAAAAACTCCAAGTAATATACTTGAGTTACAATCTCAATTAATATACTTAAACCAAATTATACAACATCAGAATAGTTTGTCCAACTACAATTTTGCAGGGTATTAATCAAGCTATAAAAGATACAATAAGTTATATACACAAATTAATATTATTACAAGAAGAGATTACTACACTTCGTACAGCAAATAATTTGCTTAGCCGAATGTCGTACGAAAAAAACGACATATTCAAGAAGGAGGAGTAGTTAGAGTTAAAGATATCCAAGACTCAGAGGCTCAAAGAGAGGCTAATATATAATTGCAACTAATTTGCGAGAGGATAGAGGTCGTACGAAGCAAAGTGAGCCGTCAAAACAATACTATAGATATTGCGGACAACCTAGTTATAATATACGAACCTGCCCTAAATGTTATAGATACCTCTAATATTCAAATACAGAAGAGTTAGAATAGTTTAATTAATTAATTGTTGAGATATTTAATGATTTTATATAATGCCAAGAAAAATTAGCCTATTCGCTTAGGTAGCCCACTCACTTGTGAAGTATATTATATAAAAGTTAATATTAAAAATTTCTAAAGACTTTATTAATATTATAAAATAAATAAATTAATCTCTTGTTTATAAACTTAATAATCTTAGTAAAGGAGTTTATAATAAAAGATATCTAATTATAAATAATTAAAATAAAGTTATAAAATCTTTTTTAGCTTTTATTCAAGAAATAAAAAAAGAAGAGATTAATAAGTTAAAATTACAAAAAGATATAAATAGATTTTTACTAAGACAAAAACAAGAAGAAATAAAAAGATTAAAAGTTATATAAATAATAGAAGAAATCAAAAAAGAGTCTAAAGGAGAGAGATATATAAGTAAATCTTTTGTAAGCCTAGCTAAAGAAATAATTATAGACAAGGAAGTATAAAATAGACTATATATAAACTTAAAAAAGTTCTATAAGATTCCAAAATTAATAAAAAGATAATCAAAGATATATTACAAGGTTTAGTTATAAATAAAGAAAAGCAAGAAAGAATAAAAAGTAGAGAATTAATTATAAAATAATTAAAGTTAGAAAATAGAGAATATAAATACTTTATAAAAGTTTTAGTAATATTTAAAATATTTATATTATTCAAAAGAAAATATACTTTTACAAAAGATTTAGCCAAGCTTATTAAGTAAATAAACTATAAGTTTACTTATATATATTATATAAAAGGGCTTATTAGATCTTTGAGATTAAAATCAAAAGGCTTGACTTATAAATAAATAAAAGACTATTTGCGCGAAATTTATTATAAAAGATTAGAATAAAATTACTTAAAGACTAATATATTAATATATAAATAATAGAGGATATATAATAGACTTACTAGATTAATAAATAATCTTAGACTTTATAAGTTTATATTAGTAAAAGAGAAACTAGTCTTATAACCTTTTTTATATAATAGAATCCTGAAATAAATATTTTTAGTAAAGTTTAATATAAAAGCTTAGATTAAAGATAAAATAGTTAAACTCTCTCTTTTCAATTAATAGTAAGAAAAGAATTACAAGATTAATATTATAGTTAAGTTAGAATTTAATATATATCTCTATTATTTATATAATATTAATAGTATTTTAAATTATAGCTAGCTAAGAAATTACTTTTACTTTATAAAATAATAACTAATATAACAAAATTTAATCTATTATTTAATTTATATAATACTTTGCTTAGATTACTAATAAAAACTTATTAGTTACTTTTATTATATCAAGTATATATAAAAGAGTAATAATATATATTTTAGATATATTAATCTTAATATTCTTTAAATAATATTCGAGAAGTGAGATATTAATATAATTCAAGAGTATTTCTCTCTTGATAATAAAACTAAAGATAATTATAAAGTTATATTACTAGAGATATATAAAAAGCTAGAAGAATAGTAAGCTAGAGTAATTAAAAGAAAAAGGAATATAAATTATTTTGTATATAAAGTTATATCTTTTATATTTACTAAAAAAGATATTAAAAACTTGAGAATCTCTTGAAA
This sequence comes from Tricladium varicosporioides, assembly GCA_021365295.1. Taxonomy (NCBI): domain Eukaryota; kingdom Fungi; phylum Ascomycota; class Leotiomycetes; order Helotiales; family Tricladiaceae; genus Tricladium; species Tricladium varicosporioides. The sequence continues at coordinate 35,354 of JAJTIW010000064.1, read as the reverse complement.
GAAGATATCTAGAAATAAAAGTAATATATATATCTTTATTCTATAATTATCTTATAAAGTAGATAGATTAGTAATTATTATAAAACAAATTATACTTTTGTAATTAATAAATATCTAAGAAAATAACTTAATACTAAAGATAATAGAGGGAGAGATCTAAGAAATAATCTTTATTGTTTATTGAAATATAATATTATTAGTAGTAACTTTATTAGGCCTTGTAAATTAATATAATATTATACTCTTCAAATTTCCTATATTTGTCGCTATTATTAGTCTAAATATATTTTTAGATATACTAGTTAGTAGATTATACTAGAATAATCCTTGAGTAGTAGAAGAAAGAGATATCTACTTGAAAGGTAATCTAGAAAAAGCTCTTCGAGCTCGGGTAGCCTGGAGAAAGAATATAGAAGAAGTAGCGATTAGGACCTATAAATATATTATGAAATTGGAAAAGGAGTACTTTAAGTACAAATCTTGGTATAGACGTCTAAAGCACAAAGAGCGAGGAGAAGACGTCGAACCTCTAGACCCGGACGAAGATAAGTATAACGAAGTAGAGGAAGCAGATAGAACGAGACGGAGAAGGGCAGTGTTTGCGGAAGAAGGGCTGAAAGCGGGGATTAGAAGTATAGTATAAAGGAGATCTTTATTTTTGGAAATTTATTTCGCTGGCCCAGCTAGTCAAATAGATTTGGTTTAGTATTCGTCTCATTTATTTACTTAGTAGTCACGGGACGACTACTAATTCGGGGAGGGATATATATAGTAGTTCTGAAGCAGCGATTAGTATGAGAAGCCCAAATAGCAGGGTACGACGTAGCTACAAGCAGGATAATTCAATTGATATTCAAGTAATAGTACCCTTCAGTAAACCAAGAAAACTAATCGATGTCCTTTTTCAAACCCCCTCCCAGCTATTCTTATACCCGCGCGGGGCACGACGGACCTCCGCCGGAGGTCCGCCAGAGACCTGTTTAGAATATGTTTCAAGCAACATATATTCCTTTCGCAACTATTCCCTGATTCTATACTCACGTGCGACGCACGTGACACGACTGCTCGTCACAATTAGATAGCTGCACTACGTGACTGTAATAAGCAAAGAGTACGTAATAAGTAACCGCGAGCTTTTCTTTATAAAAGGATTGCTCGTGTATACTTAGAAGGGGCATCTACTTTTCTATAATATTACTTTTAATAATTACTCTTCTTATAGTCTATACAAGTAATTACTTCTAAAATCTAATAGTATTTCTTTATATACTATAAATCTTTTAAGTTGTTTTATAATATCTTTCTTTTGTATACCTTAGCTTGTCCTCGATATTATCTAAATAAAAAAGGAACTCTTATATACTTTAGTCTAGTTATTATATAGTCTTTGTATATTTACTGATTACGTCAAAGTTTCGGTTCTTTAGATTAGAAATTATATCCTTTATAAATTTAATAAAGTCCTCTTATATTATTATATTGACTCTTACTATCTTTTCTCTCCTTTTCTATATATTCTATATAATCCCTTCGAAGTAAAATATATAATATATAACCTTTGCTATATTAATAGTTTATATTATATTACTATTTTCTCTCTACTTTAATTCTGTCTAATAAAAGAAATTCTAGACTTCTTTGATATTCTTTCCCTTATATATTAGTAATTCTCTTGTTTTGGAGATATAGCAATATATAGCTATTAAGTACCTGCCTTGTAAAAGAACAATATCTAAGATAGCTATCTTCTCGAGTTACCTGATTCGATTTATAGCTTTAGCTAGCTCCGCCCTTGCCCTAGTATCTTGTTTTAGCTCTTAGATACAAAGGTTAGCTATTATAAGCTTTTCTTCTAAAGTTGGACTAGTCTGACTTAGTTCTAAAGTTTCTAACTCTGTACTAATATTATCGGCTTTTCTTTGTCTTTATATCTAGTCGCCTATAGCAAAAGAGCTAACTCGAGTAATAGATATTATAATAATTTTTGCTAAATAGCTTATACGAACTATCTTCTATAGTAGATTAATTAGAATATAATAAGCCCAAATAATAGAGTATAATATAGCTATAAGCAGGATAATTCAATTGATATTCAAGTAATAGTACCCTTCAGTCGACCAAGAAAACTAATCGATATCCTTCTTCAAACCCCCTCCTAGCTATTCTTATACCTGCGCGGGGTACGACAGACCTCCGCCGGAGGTCTGCCAGAGATCTGTTTAGAATATATTTCAAGCAATATATATTCCTTTCGCAACTATTCCCTGATTCTATACTCACGTATAACGTACGTGATATAATTACTCGTTATAAGCTTTGTCTTTTTTGTCTGAGGCTCTATATAATATTTTGAGATATAACTTAGCTTATTACAATTATAGTATTTGACAGGCTCTCTTTCTTGATATAGTAGTAATAATATATTAGACAGGGGTCTAGTTTCTGAGATAACTTGAGAGATCCTCTTGAGTAAGTTAGGTTTCTTGCTAGCGTACTCCTACTTCTTTATATATATATAGATCTATTAGTCGACTATAGTATAATACTAGACAAATATAGTTATCGCGACCGCGGGGTCGTTATAATATATAGCTATAGCTTTCTATAGTTTGAAAAAGAGCTTGTTATTCAAGTTATCCTTTAAATCCTGAGGAGCGATATTACCTATTGCTACTAGTTGTAAGAAATAAATATAAAACTCTTGGAACGTCTGACCCTTTTATATATAGAGCTTCTTGAAGTCTATATATATATTCCTAACCTTGTTTAGGTCTATATATAGCTCCTTTAGGTAGTCGTATATATCTCGGACTAACTAATATATATATTGATTGTTGTTATCAAGTCACAGAGTAATCAAGAATAGGATATTGCCCTCTAGGCGACTTGTGATATAAATGATCTTTAGGTCCTCTAATAGATAGAAGTCTTGATTATCTCGAATCTTATTCTTGATCTAGACTAGCTAGTCGTCAAATATAATATTGTCTATTATCTGTCCTGAGAATATCAGGGGATCTAGTAGTCGAATAATATATCTAGTACTATATAAGGTTTCTGATCGTTGACAGACCTACTATACTATTAGACTGTCGATCGTGGCTATAGCTTGAAGCAAATCGCTTTTGCTTTTCTAGAACTATCCTGTCAATTTATAATATCGCTTACCGAGCTCTTATAGGCCCTTTATAAGCTCCTTTACTTCTTGGAAGAGGGCTTGGGGATCTTAGTCAAGTTCTTGGAACTCTTCCCACGTAAGCTCCGCCCCCTCTTCGTAGTCTGTTCTTTGTAGTAGCGTCTCACGTCTAATAGTCTTAGGAGTTGACGCTATTACTTCTTTCCTTCTTGTCTAGTTATTCTAGGACTTTGTTCGTTTCTTCTTATTATTCTTTTGTTAATAATATAATAATTATTAGACTATAATACTTTAATATCTGTCTATAATTATAGTATTAGAATATAGTATTTTTAAAATCTTCTATAAAATTAAAGTTAAATAAGCTTTGAATTATATTATAAGTATATAATTCAGGATATATAGTATAAAGTAAAAAGGTCTCTTATTCGACTATTTAAAGGTAAAGAAGGAAGAAGAGAAAGGAGATCTCTATACAATATACTTGTTCTTATAGTAGGACTATATTTAGTATTATTATATAATACTTATATAATTATATAATATTAGCTATATTAATTATAATATAATTTGCTTAACTAAGATAGTCAGTTATATAACTATAGTCTATATTATATTTTCTTAATAAAATATTATATATTTAAATTCTATTTAATATTTAATATTATAATATACTTTATAAGCAAGTAAGTTATTCAAGTAAATAAGTTAATTTTTCTTGATATTAAATAAAATTATTAAATATCTTAATAATTAATTAATTAAACTATTCTAACTTTTTATATTTGAATTATTAGAAGTATCTATAATATTTGGGCAGGTTTATATATTATAATTAGGTTGTCCGCAATATTTATAATATTGTTTTAATAGCTCGTTTTGCTTTATACGACCTCTATCCTCTCACAAATTAGCTTACAATTATATATTAGCCTCTCTTTGAGCCTCTAAGTCTTGAATATTGTTAAATATTAATTATCTAAGACTAATACAGGGTAGCTGACATGTGACAGCTTCTAGCAGGTATAGAGTAACCTATAAGTGATATTAGACTAACTATTCTAGTTAATTAGTTAATATTATATAATTAGTACTTTGATACTTATTATAGTCATATGACTATATTAGTCTATATTCGGTTAGTCTATTATAAATTGTAAGACGGGCTAATATTAGGCCGATCGATTGATCGATTGATCTTTCAATATTTCTATTATTTTATTATTATTTTACAAAAATAGGATTAATAATACTTTAACTTTAAAGTTAATTATTATTTAATAATTATAATATAATATTAAGGCAGCTATAAGGCACTTAATATATAAATAGTTCGGAATAATAAGGAGTTATATTTTTCCGAAATAGTAATTTGTCTATAAGTAAAGGGAAAGGGTAGCTTTTCAAGAAGAACTTTTTTCTTTAAGAACTTATAATAAAATAATCTTTTATAATAAATCAACTTAATAAAGTTACAATTATATACCCTCCAATAATTATTATTATAAAGAAAACTTACTTTTCTTCTTAATACGAAAATATATTTATACTAGTAGATTAAATAGTTATAGTTATATTAAATAACTAAATAATAAATAAACAAAGAGTAAATTAGATTAAATATTTTAATTAATATATAAGAAGTTATATAAAGAGTAAATATTGTCTTTTGATTATTAATAGATACAAAAGCTATTAATTATATAAGTTTGAGAAATACTATAAAGAATAGAATATTATTACTCTTTATATACTATTATATTTATCTCACAAGCTTTAGCTATTTAATATTAGATATTTTAGTCTATTAAAATAGTTATATAGAACTAAGATTAAGAAGTTAATATATATATATATTACTTATATCTCAAAGAAAGATTTCTTTCTTACCTTTTATATAATATTTTATATAACAATAATTATATTAAATGCTTGAGTAGGATTTCAAGCTATAGGACTTGTTTTATATAATCCTGATTATATAATCTTATAATTTGATATTTGACTTTGTATACTAACTTTATTACTAACTTTATTTATAATCTAAGAATCAAAAACTCCAAGTAATATACTTGAGTTATAATCTCAATTAATATATCTTAAGGACTAGATTATATAATATTAGAATAGTTTACTAATTATAATTTTGCAAGATATTAATCAAGCTATAAAAGGTATAATAAGTTATATATACAAATTAATATTATTACAAGAAGAGATTATTATACTTTATATAGCAAATAATTTGCTTAGCTAATATTGTTATACAAAAAAATAATATATTCAAGAAGGAGAAGTAGTTAGAGTTAAAGATATCTGTTAGAGGGCATATAATTATAACTTTATTAAGTTGATTTATTATAAAAGATTATTTTATTATAAGTCCTTAAAGAAAAAAGTTCTTCTAGGAAAGTTACCCTTTCCCTTTACTTATAAATAAATTACTATTTCGGAAAAATATAACTCCCTATTATTCTGAACTATTTATATATTAAGTACCTTATAGCTGCCTTAATATTATATTATAATTATTAAATAATAATTAACTTTAAAGTTAAAGTATTATTAATCCTATTTTTGTAGAATAATAATAAAGTAATAGAAATATTGAAAGATCAATCGATCGATTGATCGGCCTAATATTAGCCTGTCTTACAATTTATAATAGGCTAACCGAATATAGACTAGTATAGTTATATAACTATAATAAGTATTAAAGTACTAATTATATAATATTAACTAATTAACTAGAATAGCTAGTCTAATATTACCTGCAAGTTATCCTATATTTGCTAGAAGCTGTTATATGTTAGCTACTTTATATTAGTCTTAGATAGTTAATATTTAACAATAATAAATAGTAATAATATATATTTATATAATCTAATATTCTAGATTACTATAATTTATTTTCTATTGTCTTATTATATTATATAAGGTCTACTATACTATTTAGCTATTATAATAACTATTTCTAAGAATATATTACAGAATTGGGAAGTTGATAGGTGGAATCGGCTTATATTGAACTGCTCCAAAGAAGAGAAGTCTACAGAAAGTAATGTCTATTTATTCTTGTCCAGGATAGTCTGTGCACGGATTGAGGTCGCCCTCAATTCGCTTAACTAAGGCAGTCAGTCAGGTAACCGTAGTCTGTACTATATTTCCTTAATACTCCCCCTCAGGATAGATTACCTCTTGTTTCCTTCTCTCCTTCTTCTAGTTCTCTATTATCTGTTTAGAACTCCTAGCTATATTTTGAACTTCTCGAATATAATCCTTCTGAGTAGCTTTGTTATACTATTTGCAACTATTTCGCTTGTCGGAATGAAGTCTACTTGTAGATTACTCTTTTCCCTTAAGTCTCGAATATAATAATAATAGATATCGATATATTTTGACCTCTTATAGAGATAAGAGTTCTCGACGAGTATTAATGCTCTTTGGTTATCTTCTAGTATTTATATAGTTCTTGAATTACTTCTAATATACTTGAGTAGCTTGAGGTCTCAAAATATCTATATAATCTATTGTCCTTGCTTTATATATATCAAAAGTATAATATACTCAGATTTATAGCTTGATATAGTAATAGACTGTTGCTTCTTGCTTGATTATAAGATAGATCTACTATAGAATAGTATAATACTTCTTGATATACTTTTATAGTCTAATTAAGACGACAGGAACATTTCAACTATCTATTCGAAGATTTTAAACTATAGAAAGAAGAAGTTATAATACAAGATACGATATACTTGTAACTATACCTCTGTGGGCTTAAGCTTTTAGAGTCTTGGTATATATTAAGCCTGTATAAGCCTCCAAGTATATATAACTGTCTTATTACCCCTTCCCTCGAAAAGACCTGGCCTTTAGTGTTTAGACAAAAAAGAAACAAAAATAACTCCTAATTCTTCTTTTAATTCTAGCTATACTCCCAGTCGCTTTCGTTAGACTTATATAGCCAAGTAATAAGCTTCTTTTTAATAGGAGAAGCAAAATACTCTTGTACTTAGTATATAGGGTCGCTATAACAAATATATTTGCCTTGATTTCTTTAGTACTTATATTGTTGTAAAGAAGTAAATTGTATCCCTGCTAGTACTAGATTACGAGCGCGAGTATTAGTCTAAGTAGGTATTATAAGCTTCTTTCGGGGAGAGTTTAATTCTCTAGCTATAAGATTATTGAGCGAAATCTTGTTTATATTTATTGGGTTAGGCTAAATACTAGAACGCTATAGAATTGACTAAGGTTGGAATAAGCTTTGCTAAGAGTCTATAGAATATAACAAGAGCTATTAAATAATATATAAATAGTCGCTATATATTGTTGAGAGAGAGAGTTACTAAGTAAGCCGATTACGAAGAGTAGAGCTAAGACTACTTCGGAAGGCTATAATTTTGTTTGAGTCTGGCCAACTCTGTCTACGTACTTTATATAGAAGGCGCTTAAAGTGAGAGATATAAGTTAATAGACTGTCTGAGCCTTGTTTATAAGTTAGGAGCTTGTCTTCTGCTTCTTATATTTTATTAGGGTTATTATAAGCCTTCGCGAGCTAGTTAAGGATTGTCTAGTAGCTTTAGGACTTAGTTTCCTTGGTATAGGCGAGCTGAGGGAGGACTATGGCTTGTGCTGAGGACTCGAGGTTTAGAAAGATATAGTAAAATTGAGCAATTGAGTTACTAATCGTGTCGCTATCTATTAAGAGTTTAGCTTCTATAGACGGGAGCTATATATCAAAGCGTTGCGCGGAGCTATTGAACTTGTCAGGGTCTGGAAGGACAGCTTTTGGACGTGTTATAGAACGTTCGGAGAGCGCTATTATTATTCGCTGGAGCTCAAGAATCTGGGCATATAGTGTCACAGGAGTAATATTCGTAGGAGAGGTTATTATAATAAAAGGGTTTCGCTGGCTTAGCCGGGGAAAAGAATATTCGTAGGATCAAGGGAACCTTCTCAAAGAGTAGTCGATTCAGGGGTAATAAAAAATAGGAACAATATTAAGTATATGTATATATACGTGTACAAGTATATATGTATATTTGTATATATATATATATATATATATACTCAATAGTATATACTGAGGAGTTTAGAATAATAAGACAACAGAAACATTTCAACTATCTATTCGAAGATTCTAAACTATAGAAAGAAGAAGTTATAATACAAGATATAGTATACTTGTAACTATACCCCTGTGGGCCTAAGCTTTTAGGGTCTTGGTATACGCTAAGCCTATATAAGCCTCTAGATATATATAACCGTCTCACTAACTTGTCTAAAGTTTAGTTAGTATTAGAGTATACAACAAAATACTTATATTCTCCCCCTGGTCTATAGTATAGTCTCTGCTTAATTATTGACTTTAGATATTATATTAGATTCTTGAGTACTTTTCTATAATACTCTATTAGCTCACTTATATATTGACTTAGCCTGTCTAAAACAAATATAATATTAGGTCGCGTGAATATTATAGTATATATTAAGCTTCTAATACCTTGCTAATATTTAGTAATATTAATTCTTTTGTCTTCGTCTATAGAATAGTATAGTACTTTGTAGTCTGTGACTAGAACTTTCTTTGGGACGTAAGTTTCTTGTGTAATTTTAAAATAGTTGAGTATACTTGTTAGATATTACTCCTAGTCGATTTCAATTATATAGTTCTGCCTATCGCGAGTAATTCTTGTTTTAAGAATTTTACTAATCTCCTTTAGATTCTTAGTACTAAATCTTTTTGATAGTTATTTATAGAACTAGTCAATGTCTGTCTATTTCTTGGCTCTAGCTATAATATTATCTATATATATAAATAAATATATATCTTGTCTGTAGTTTGTAAATAAATATAAATCTGCTTTACTTTGCGTAAAACCCTACTTAATAAGTTCTCCCTTAATAAGTATATTCTAGTCTCTTGTAGCTTACTTTAGTCTATATAAGCTACAGAATACTTGTTATATATATCTAGGTTTAATTACGACTTCTTGTAGAGGAGTAAGGTAAATCTTCTTCTTAAGGTATAATTCTATAAATATATTCTTGATATCGAATTAAGAGAGTTCTTAGTCTTCTGCTATAGCTATTACAAGGAATAATCTTAAGATATTTATATAAACTATTAGTACAAATGTTTAAGTATAGTCCTTTTTGTATACTTGACTAAATCCTCGAGCTACTAGTTAAGCCTTGAAGCGCTCGACTAATCTGTCTGCCCGAGTCTTTATAGTATAGACTTATTTGTATAATATAAAGTTCGCTTTTTTTGGTAAGATTGTCTCTTGTATTATCTAATTTATATATAATAAGAGTATCTCTTCTACTTTTACTACTTTCTATTCGCGTAATTAGAGTTATTTATAGCCTCTCTATAAGTTCACGGGATTTGAATACCCTGAATAATTTCTACTAGAAATATAAAGTCTATTACTTGGTCTCTGAAGTAGTTGTCTAGTATCTCTAGCTCTTTCTATATATCTAGAAGTTATATTAGTATAGCCTTTGCGATCTTGGCTAATCTCTTATCTTTAGCTAGGTCGGACTTAGATCACTTCTGTTTGGTTTTAGATCTTGTGAAGTATTGAGGTACTTCCTCTGCTTGTCGGAGTCGTGGAGAGGTTAGTCGGTCAGGAGTAATTTGTAGTAAGACTGAGGCACTGTTATTATTGAAAGCTAATATGTTTTCTAGTAGAATAAAGTATAGAATCTCTACTCTTAGTATAGTCTTGGAGTTACTCTCGCTAGCTAACTTACTATCTTGCTAATCTAAGTCAGTAATACTAGTCTTAGAAGAGCTATTTTCTTGTTAATCTAGATTAGTAAGGGGCTATAATTGTAAGTCCTTGTATAAATTTTCTTTAGTGAAATTACTGTTTATTTTCTTTTTTAGTCGCCCTCTCGCCTTTCGGTCCGATATAATATTTCTAGTTCCTTATACTTTAGTCTTAACTCTTAGTCTCAAGTCGACTGTCCCTCCTTTGGTCTTCTTATTTATCTCTAGCTAGCTTACTACTATAGTATAGTTATATTCTAGTAAATAGACCTTGAAGTGCTTTATTGTAGACTCTAAGTATCTTATAAATATACTAATCCTTTTGGGGTTTATTAGCTTGTTGCGCCTTTGGTTTAGCGGAATAGCCTTGCGATTAATATAGAAGTAATATTTGCTCCTTTATTTGTATATATAGTTAATAAAGGGGACTTCTTTTGTGAATATTTATATTAGGCTAACTCTCTAGCCGTTGATCCTTGGGCCAGAGTCTATTTGATTTCGTATATAAGAGTCTACTTCTATAGCTTTATTCTAGAATTCTATTAGCAATTAAGCTTTTTCAATTATTGCTTGTATATCTGCTTCTATAGTCTAAATATTTCGCTTAGTTGGGATATTTTGGTATAATAATACTATAGTTATTGATTGAGCTTCTATACTATTGGCGATCCTTTATTTGTTAGTAATTTTGAGTAGCTTAGATATATTATTAGATTGAGTATTTATAACCTTGGTTTAAGTTTAATACTTAATACTAACTCTCTAGACCTTGAGTCCTTTGTATATATCGCTCTTTTGCTTGAGTAACAATACTTAATCTCTTCTTGAATAAATATCAATAATTAGTAGAAAGTACTTATTTCCTCGGACTAAAGTTAGAAATAGACCTGCAATATCGAACTAAATTCTATCTAAGATTACTTTTGTTTATAGACTTAGCTTTTTCGGGATCCTATTATATATCTTGGTTAGTACGCAGACTTTATATATATTATAATCTTCTTTTCTTAGAACTCGAATTGAAGTTAAGAGAGTTATAACCTTATAAAGGCTTGTGATTTTCTTTGAGTTCAGATATACAAATCTCTAGTAGTATCTCAGATATTAGTCCTTCTCTCTCTGAGTAAGCTTTGAATTGCTTTTGTGGGCTAGGCTAGGGAAATTCTTTCTATTAGTAATATTAGTTAGTTCGATATCTTTAGGCTAATCTATTTTAATGTCAGGCTTATCTTTCTCAATTTTAGCAAATATAATATCCTGATAGCTTTTAGTAATATATATTATAATATATAGTCCGTTTGTTATTATTATAGTAATAACTCTTTTCTTGTCTTTCTTAAAATATATTATATTATTATTAAATAAGCCCTTCAAGCCTACTTGATATAACTTTCTTGTTAATACTAAATTGATATCAAGTCGAGATATATATAATATATTCTTGAGGACTATAGAAGAACTATCTATATACTTTAGCTTTGTATTACTTATATACTTTACAACTAATTCTCCCCCTCTAACCTTAATATATATATACTTGATTGGAATTAATAAGCTAAAAAGAGAAGGTTAGTCAGATATATATAAAGTAGCGCTAATATTAACTAGCCAAGATATAGGAGTAGCCTTACTAATTTCTTTTTTAGAAAGGTAATAGACTTTTTTGTTATCTTTCTGTACTTTACTAGACTTAGAAGAGTTAGCCAAGACTAAAGAATTACTGTTTGTTATATAGCTATATACTTTCCTTTTAGTAGGCTTGAAGTTTGGCTCTAAGGTATACTTATTGACTTTTGGCTTTGCTAGTTATGCCCTCTTCTAGTTCTGAGATTCTCGGTAGACAAATTCTCGTACTCTATTGAGATCTGGACAGTCCTTGATAAAGTATTACTTGTTATACAAGTAGTACTTTGGCCTGCTAGATAGTAAGGTAGATTTCTCGGAGTCTATACTCTGCCTTTGGTACTAGTAAGGCAAAATATACTTTATAAATTATACTTGGAATATAGTATAAGTTACTTCTCTAGTATAATATATTCTAGATTCCTTTTCCTTGAGGTACTTAAGCTTGTCTTTAACTATTAGATTACTTTGGGTATTTAAGGTATCAATTATAGTCTCGAATGACTTAGGGAGAGATCTGATTAAGACGAGTAATAGTATAGTATTATTATAGACGGACCTTATATTAATATTTACTACTTCTAGCTTGTGTCTATACTCTTTTAATTTATCTCAGAAGCTAGTAACTATACTTTCTTTTCCTTAGGCAAATGTCTAAATCTTTGTTATATATATATTAATAGTTATAGTATCTATTTAAGAATATTTCTTCTAGAGATATATTTATAGATTATAAGTATACTTGTACTTGTCGATTAGATATTAATTATTGTCACTAAGTTGAGACGACAAGAATATTTCAACTATCTATTCGAAGATTCTAAACTACAGAAAGAAGAAGTTATAATATAAGATATAGTATACTTGTAACTATACCCCTGTAGGCCCAAGCTTTTAGGGTCTTAGTATATACTAAGCCTATATAAGCCTCTAGGTATATACAACTATCTTATTACCCCCCCCCTCGAAAAGACCTAGCCTTTAGTATCTAGACAAAAAAGAAACAAAAACAACTCCTAATCCTTCTCCTAATTCTAGCTATACTCCCAGTCGCTTTTGTTAGACTTATATAGCCAAGTAATAAGCTTCTTTTCAATAGAAGGAGCAAAATACTCTTGTACTTAGTATATAAAGTCGCTATAACGAATATACTTGCCTTGATTCCTCTAGCGCTTATATTGTTGTAAAGAAGCGGATTATATCCCTGCTAATATTAGATTACAAGTGTAAGTATTAGTCTAGGCAGGTATTATAGACTTCTTTCGGGGAGGGTCTGATTCTCTAGCTATAAGATTATTAAGCGAAATCTTGTTTATATTTATTGGGTTAGACTAAGTATTAGAACGTTGTAGAATTGACTGAGGTTGAAATAAGCTTTGCTAGGGGTTTATAGAATACAACAAGAGCTATTGAACAATATATAAATAATCGCTATATATTGTTAGAAGAGAGAGTTATTGAGCGAGTCGATTACGAAGAGTAGAGCTAAGACTACTTCGGAAGGCTATAATTTTGTTTGAGTCTAGCTAACTCTGTTTATACACTTTATATAGAAAGTACTCAAAGCAAGAAATATAAGTTAACAGACTATCTGAGCCTTGTTTACAAGTTAAAAGCTTGTCTTTTGCTTCTTGTACTTTATTAGAGTTGTTATAAGCCTTCGCGAGTTAATTAAGGATTGTCTAATAGCTTTAGGACTTAGTTTCCTTAGTATAGGCGAGCTAAGGGAAAATTATAGCTTGTACTAAGGATTCAAGGTTTAGAAAGATATAGTAAAATTAAGCAATTAAGTTATTAATCGTATTGCTATCTATTAAGAGTTTAGCTTCTATAGACGGGAGCTATATATCAAAGTGTTACGCGGAGTTATTGAACTTGTTAGAGTCTAAAAGGACAGCTTTTGGATATGTTATAGAACGTTCGGAGAGCGCTGTTACTACTCGCTGGAGCTCAAGAATCTAGGTATATAATGTCGCAGGAGTAATATTCGTAGGAGAGGTTATTATAATAAAAGGGTTTCGTTGGCCCGGCTAGGGAAAAGAATATTCGTAGGATCAAGGGAACCTTCTCAAAGAGTAGTCGATTCAGGGGTAATAAAAAATAGGAATAGTATCGAGTATATGTACGTATATATGTGCGAGTACGTATACGTATTTGTGTGTGTGTGTATATATATGTATACTCAATAGTATATACTGAGAAGTTTAGAATAATAAGACGACAGGAACATTTCAACTATCTATTCGAAGATTCTAAACTACAAAAAGAAGAAGTTATAATACAAGACACGGCATACTTGTAACTATATCCCTGTAGGCTCAAGCTTTTAGGGTCTTGGCATACGCTAAGCCTGTATAAGCCTCCAGGTATATACAACCGTCTTATAAGTAATCTAAATATAAGGTCAAGAGTAGTTACTTTATCCTTGAGATATTTAGTTTTCTTCTCAATATTAAGTTAAACTATCTTGTTTCTCCTTGCTTTAGTAATGTCCAACTCCTTGAGAGCCTCTGTCAGGTCTCTAACTGTTGCTACTATATAATACTCAATATACGTCTACTTATAGATATAGAAGACCCCCTTTCCCTTGAGTTTAATCTTGTACCGGCGAAACTAAGCTTTGTAATTATCTCGGGCAAGCGTTGGGATTTTTTACCCTTCTTTTTCTTCTGTTATCTTGTATATATTCGGGGTTATAGGAGATAACGTAGTATAGAGTGTTATAAATATAGTTGTCGTAGATCAAGGAGGTAATTCGATATACGACGAGTTATTATATAGAAATATTATACAACAAGCTCATACTCTTAATCGCGTCTTTTCCTTTGACTTATACCGTCGATATTCTCGCCGACTTGCTTCGTCCTTCTCCCTTAGATCAGAGGTAGTTAATTCTTTCGCGAATCGTAGCTGGAGTCCTTAGATCGACTCGTGTAATTGATTCCTAATCGAATCAGTTGGGGAGTCTCTTAGTGGACTCACAGTTCAATTGCGATTGCTTATACTAGTCGCAAACCTAGACTTATAACCTATTACAGAATTGAGAAGCTAATAGGTAGAATCGGCTTATATTGAACTACTCCAAAGAAGAGAAGTCTACAGAAAGTAATGTCTATTTATTCTTGTCCAGGGTAGTCTGTGCACGGATTGAGGTCGCCCTCAATTCGCTTAACCAAGGCGGTCAGTCAGGTAACCGTGGTCTGTACTATATTTCCTTAACAGAATATTTAGTTTATTAAAAATCTTGTCTTGTTAAAGTTATAAATATTCTTCTTATAGATTTTATACTTGTTAATTATATTTTATATAAGCCAAAATTATATATTATATATATTAGAATCTTTGTATTTGACTTGTTAATAATCGATTTTATATATAAAATATATAAAGAGTTATAGTTATTGTTATACAAAGTTTAAAGTTTAGTTCTTTTTAATATATCTGCTATCGCGTACTATAAGTAATTGATTTACTATTATTAGAGGGCACGTGATCGTGACTTTATAAAGTTTATTTATTATAAAAGATTATTTTATTATAAGTCCTTGAAGAAAAAAGTTCTTCTAGAAAAGCTACCCTTTTCCTTTACTTATAGACAAATTACTATTTCAGAAAAATATAACTCCCTATTATTCCGAACTATTCATGAGACGGTTGTGTGTACCTGGAGGCTTATACAGGCTTAGCGTATGCCAAGACCCTAAAAGCTTGGGCCCACAGGGGTACAGTTACAAGTATGCCGTATCTTGTATTATAACTTCTTCTTTCTGTAGTTTAGAATCTTCGAATAGATAGTTGAAATGTTCCTGTCGTCTCAATTCATATATTAAGTACCTTATAGCGGTCTTAATATTATATTATAATTATTAAATAATAATTAACTTTAAAGTTAAAGTATTATTAATCCTGTTTTTGTAGAATAATAATAAAGTAACAGAAATATAAAAAGATCGATCGATCAATTAGTCGGTCTAATATTAGGCCGTCTTACAATTTTGATACTAGCCGAATACAGACTAGTATAATTACGTGATTCTTTAATAGTAATTAAAGTATTAATTATATAATATTAACTAGAATAGCTAGTCTAATATTATCTGCAGGTTACCCTGTACCTGCTAGCAGTTGTCACATCTAAGCTACCCTGTAATAGTTAATATTTGACAATTTTAAAGAAATTCCCAATTAATATTAAGACTATCAAGCCCGAGGTTTATAACTAGTAAAAAGGCAATTAAGACAAATATTAACTGTTCTAAATCAATAAATACTACTACAGAGAAGTTTGCGGAGTAAGTCAAGCTATCTATAGAAAGGAGGACTTTAAGATATTAGTTGGCCTTTTTGAGGAGATAAAGTTGCTTGAAGTAGTTATAGAGGTTATTTCTAGTCTCGTTCACAGAGTCTCCAGCGAAATATATTCCTTTGTCGGCCCAAGTATTAGACAAAGTTCTACGAAAGAGATAAGTAGGGTATAATTTTCAGTTTAGTTAAAACCTACACTTCTTCTGTTATAGCTGAAATATTAGCAAATACATAGAGTACATACGTCAACTTGTCCGCTAGAAGATCCTGTGGTTTGAAATTTCTAGCGTATATCGCCCTTTTATTTGTTTCAGGACAATTTCACAACGAAAGATTTAGATGTAAATTACCAATTGACATAGTACGCTACAGAAAGGTAGGTGCGGTCACTAGTAAGTGAGCGACTATAGCTGTCGTAGCAAGATGCTAGCTTGCACGTCGCTAATAATAGAACGAAAATACTCTTTAAAAGCATTGTGGGTATGTTTTAGAAGGTGAATAAGTATAGTCTTAGCTATTTCAAAGGGGCTGCTCTTAATATGAATGCATTTGGGTTGTCTCAGTTGACCCCCGAGAAAAGATATCTGGATTTTTCATGACCCCTGCAGATTCCTGCTGCTTCAAGTTGGTGATCTGGTCTGACTAGAACCCTAATTCGGCTGCGAGATCAGCAAAATAGCATAGTATAGCCGAATCCGCTTTGGTTGGGGGTTTCATCTAAAAGTCCTCTTTTTCGGGCTCCTTGGGTATATCGGGCCAATATCGCATAGCGAGGGCGTGTAGCTGTCGATACCCAAGGTCGGCCTAGTCTTCGGGGGTACCCTGCTTGTATATGAATTTATCTTCGGTGACTTGCACTTTCAATTGCCCTTGCCTCTGGTTCACACTAGTAAACCTTCGTTTTATTGTATTTGAAATGCTCTGCCCCGGGGACAACGTCGTTAGCCTTTTCACGCAGTTCACGCAATGTTCTAGATACTGGACATCCCTGAAGAGTGTATAGAATGATGGGAGCAGGCCCTCAATCATCTGTAGTTTGCTCTATATGTCCTTCCGCTTACTGTCGTTAAAGGCGCAGAAGATCTCGCTGGCTCGAAGTTGGCTCCGTAGTATCTTCGCATCCGTCGTCGACGCTCACGGCGCTCTCATCTGTAAGGCCTGTACTGTAGCTTTATCAATTCCTAATATTGCGTCCCTGTTGCCTCGAACCAGTCCGGACTAGACTTTCTTGATGTGATAGAGGTAATGGAGGATTTCCTGTTCCCACCGAGTTAGCAGATCACCAATCACGTCAGAATCCCACCCGCCTCGTTACATCTCAACGGGAACAGCTTATGAATCGTGCTGAGCCTCATGTCATGCCAGAGCCCCGGGATATCTAGCAAAGCGTCAAACGCGTCTGTGAGATCCTCATGCTTGAAGAGTGTATTGAGACTCTTCGGTCTGATCCCCCGCAGGCGGGATTTCCACCGCATCTTAGAGCTGAGGTTTCTCTCCGAATCATACTGGCGAAGCTTGCGGTAGATTTCGCCATCCGTGGGCTTCTGTTCGTTGGAATATTCCTCGACGAGCCATGATCTAAGATTAGTGTCAAGATCTAGCAAGAGGTAACGATTAGCTCCTATCTGAACTTGACAGATCTACTCGTACCTGAAAGGTAAAGATCGACGATCCACCACTTGTTCGTTGGCAAGAGGAACTCCCGCGCAGCTTCAAGGCATTCAAGTTGAACCCCTGTCGGAAATTCTAGCCTCGGATAGCCGCTCAGCTGACCCGCCAACAGCTGCTGAGTGTTGATGTGAGGCCTAAGGGCCTCAGGCAAGTGCTTGCTTCAGCACGTGCGTTTCAGGCACGTCTCACTAGTTGTCATTTATATGTGGCCTGAAGACTTTTCGTAGTTTGATTCTGTACAATTCTAGACAATAACAAGACAAGAGAAGACAGTAGGATACTATACGCTGTTGCCAATATACTTGATTTACCCTGATTCAGGCCCTCCCAAATCGTGTTGCGTTGATGACCCTTAGTCATCCGATTGGCTGGAGTCGTTAATTCCAACACTGAGCGGAAACACCAGAATCGCGCATCGCATTGGCCAGTTGCTGCTGACTGATGATTGCAGGCACATGATTCCGCGCCGGCAACCGTTGGCAGTCTTCATTGCGAAAGCATTCTGTTGAATATCATGGTGACGCTTTAGTTGTCAAGGCTTTAGTCAGCCATGACAGAGGTTTGAAACACATGTGTATATATATATAGGGCTCCTTCCTGTACTAGAACAACAATAAGAAGAACACTTTACCTCAACATCTATCACCTATTCTCCAACCTAGTAAGCTTGATCCTAATTGTGAGGCTTCCCCACTGACACCGCCCTAGCTTCGTTGAAGGAATTATAAGAATGGCCGACAGGAACTATCTTCCGGACGAGGCAGATATCCTAAAAAGCAGCACCCAACCTATCACATCAGGTATTTACGACAGATATACCCTGGGGCGGATTGCCCATCCACACCGTAGGCATCTCTGGACAGGGCTCCAAGGTTCACAAATGGATGCACTCGTTCGAAAACTCAACCATCATAATGTTCAGCGTAGATCTCTGCACCTACGACCACATCTTCCCCGAAAACCCAACCACAACCAAACTCCAAGAAACCGTGTTACTCTTCGCGTCTATTGTCAACTCACGCTTCTTCAAACGTACATCAACCATCTTCTTCTTCTGCAACGTCAAACGGTTCGAAGAGAAGACGCACCACTCTCCTTTAAGCAATCACTTCCCAGACTACACCGGCGGGAACGACATCAACCGAGCAACGAAATTCCTCCTCTGGCGCTTCATCCAAGTCAATCGCGCCAACTTACCAACACACCCGCAATTGGTGCTGGAGGATTCCGGTCCGAATCATGCTCTGATCCTACACAAGAGCCCTCATGACACTTCTCCCGCTATGTTTCGCCTCCTAGCTCGAGGAGAGAGGGGCACGACTTCTCTCTCCTATGTCTCTACCACAGTTTGCTCCTTAAGCCTGTAATAGCTACCATGCCAACTGCCCTCTAAGCCCCTAACAGACCGACATGCGCTTCTGCCCTCTCGGGCCATATAGATAGTGTCGCTGCCGCTACCATTATATGTCACGCCTCATAGCAGTGAACCGCTTCGCGTTACCTTGCCGTATCTCTACTCCCCACAAAGCCGACCATGTCTTGCAGAAGTTGTCCTTACTATGCCCCTAGCCAGGCAGTATAGTTTGAACGTTTCCCTTCTACTAACCAAACCGATGCTTTTGTCTTCCTTACAGCGTTCTAGTCCCTAGCTTCTCTGATGGCCCCGTCTGCCCCGTTTGTGTATATCGTAGTAGCTCCCCGTCTTGTCTGCTGTGGGCTCGCGTTTCCGTCTTATAGGTTTGGAGGGGGCTGGTGTCGTCTCATCCAAGGGGAATGCCATAGAGTCATCCTCGGGCCCGCCTTCCACGGCAGATCTTCTCTTGAGTCTTCATACGAAGCCATCCAATCCATTTCCCTCTGCCTATACACCCCTTAACTCCGGCGAGATCCCCCTCTCCTCCCCATACTTCCAGGCTCCCCCACCCACGCGATGCCCACTACCCATATATACTCCCTCCTTTATCAGGTGCTCTGTTCCCTTCTGTCTATAAGTCGTCCAGTGAAGAGGGGGAGCCATAATCACCAGGCTTGCGCCCTACAACAGGCACCGAGCAGGCCCTCCCACCTTTCGTAAAAACTCTACAAAATGGTACAATCAGCGATTATCGGTAATTAAGCTAACTCGCTCTGATATGGCATCTATGAGTACTATTACATCTGATCTTGTGATTGAGAGCGGCGCTATAAATACAGAGTACGTGTTAGGAACCATTTTAGGCTTCTTTCCCAACGTTGTACGGTATCACATAAAGTTGTCAGTGGTCGCCCCACTCTGCTAAGATCAGCTGACAAAGAAAGTCATTAATTAGCCTTATAATACTTCGAAGTTACAGCTGGACTTACCTTGAAATCTTGGCTTTTGATACAACGAAGTCCTCGATTTCAACCCGACAGGTCGTTTGCTCTGTAGTCTTTCGAGCAACGTTTTGAGAGGAGACAACACAGACGGAACTTGGACAACCGAAATATAACTGGAAGCCCGAGTCCGCTCGAGGAAGGGAGTTGACAACTAAGTATCCTAGGCGAATAGGTGGGGAGAGCCTTCTTCTCCCTCCTTAAAGCCCGACGAATCCTTTCGAGGTTCTTAGGTGGTGGGGGCGTGGGGTGAGTAAGGGGAATGGGCATGGTATCCGTGATCTGGATGTAATCCCATTCCTTAGGTGGCTGCCAGGGCGCGGGGGCTTTTGGGGATAGGAGGGTAGGGAAGTTGTGGGGTTGATTTATGGTAACTTGGTGGTTTCTTAGGGTTTGGCTGTAGCCACAGGAGCGACGGAAAGATCTGTTGCTGGGGTATAAGCGTCAGATGTGAGAGTTGAAGGTTGTCGAGGTAGGAGGCCATGTCATAGGTGGTTATGGTAGGGAGGGAGGGGCTTACGGTTGTGAGGGTGAGTCTCGCGTTTTAGGAGGTAGAGTGTTATTTGATGGTATACAGACAGAGGTGGCGAGCTGGTCGCTGCGTTTGGTACTTTCGCGTTTTGAAGGTATATGGACTTCGGTACTTTGAGTCGCGAATGGAATTGGGCTCAGTGGTTGCGAAATATGACCACGAGTGGGGGAAGCTGTCACGGAGGTGTATGTCGACTTGGCGGCCACTGGCGCTGCCCAACTAGATAAGTTCGATTCTTATTTAGAGTTAGCTTAATTACTCCGTTTATGCAAGATGTGATTTATACTACCTGAATAGCTTATAGCGTGACATAGCTTAGATTGCTCTGGACCTGAACTATTTTGTAGACCCGCGAGAGAGAAATCGTTTCTAGGAATGTGTGTCGTAGTCGTTCTTTCCTGCGAAGCAAACAGCCCCTTGGCCGATGAGTCCGAGTGCGTGCTAGAGCTTCTGACCGTCCTCGTAGATTGGGATGGCTGGTTGGAACGTTCTGGTCTTGCGGTATATACGAAAGGATTTTGTTTTGAAACTGCATGATCTGGTAATCCCTCCTTGCTGTCATTGAAGATTGAAAATAGCAAAGGTCTCTGCCGCTTGAAAGTCGTAGAATCACTCGATGTTGAAGCCCGTGAGGCCCGTATAGACGATGAACCAGATTGGCGGTTTCGTTGAGCCTCTTTCCACTCCTTCACTGTCCTACCGTTGCCCTTGTTAGATGGGCCCATGAGACTTCGAACGTGATGGTGTTGTCTCGTGCAGAGATCTCTGTATCAGGAGAAGACAGGTCCGAGAATGAAAATGAGAATGTTGGTCAAAGATGAGATATATATAACAATTGAGAACCTCGACCCGAGTAAAGGTGCTCTGGTGGTCTCTGATTTGACCAATGTGCCTGGCACTCACGTATTGGGGACTATATAGTATTGGCCGCCAAGAACATAGAGCATGTACCACTTAGAGCGCAAGCATTCATCCCTAAAAGGACTTCAGCCATCCTCTGTATGCCTGCAGACTGCCATCAGCGGACCTAGGCTGCTGAATTGGTGACTGGTAAGTGGCGTAGTTAAAGCTCTCGGGTTACACCATCATCCGACACAAGTTCAAAATCCCAGCGACCCGGTTTGATTTGATCAAGTAACTAGGCAGGCATTTCTAATTCCCACGGACCTTCTTACCACACAGCATGCTCATGCAGGCATTTCCGCTTCTTGCGTGATGGGCAATGCCACCTCAAGATAAGTAATCAAAGCACAGGTTGTTCGGCTGCGCAAGCAAAGACACACGAGGCCAAGTCAAAACAAGCCACACAAGCGAGCCAAGCATGGCAAGCATGACTCGAAACCCATCGCTATTACTTCATAGATGGCCCAAATAACCTGCGCTTCTTGTCCGTACAACTCTCGAATATTCTATCAAAACAAGGGACTTCACCGAACAAAATCGTGAGAATCTTCTACTTATTACTAAATCCAGTTTAGAGGGATCTTGTCAGTTCAGGATATGACGCCTTACCTATTGTAGTTTAGCGTAGAATAGCTGGAGAGATTATCATCTCTCAACACCACTCCTTATTATCAATTAATCAGTTATTCCAACACATTCAGAATTGGCACAAGCTTGAATTGCATCAATTGCACAAGAATCCTCTGATCCGACAGATCTGGAAAGCTCAGGCATGAAATGCAGGTTATTTGGGCCTTGTACGAAGTGTATTGAATGAGGACATCACTGCGCTCGCATCTTTTCTTCCAGAATGTTGAAGCCTAGAGGCTAGAAGAAGATAAAGCATGCGTTTTGGTTAGTGGGAGCTGTAATCCCGTAGATTCGTCCTTGAGCCTGTCGCTACAGCGGTCTTCCCTCGTTCATGATCATCGAGGTGATCGTGAGCGTCCAACCGTTACTCTCTGAGTACACAGCGTTCTCCCACAAGATCCCCAACCTCCAACCAGACCCTTTCACCCGCGCAGCGCTCTGTCAGCCACAGAATTCCCCTTCTTTATCGAATGCTTTAGCCCTTCCCACACGTCGAGTCTCCCCAGAGCGTCTGCCGCACACGCACGTGCGGTTCCGATGAGGAGGCAAAAACTCTGCCTAGCGTCCCAGAGGTGTCCTATCTGCCGGCAAAGTCAATGCTTCCTAGGTTATTAATAGAGTAGAATTAATAGCGAGCCTGCTCGCAAGGCAGGGGACTGGACAGTCGGATGGTTTTCATACCCATTTCGCTAGCAGAATCCTCTGTTCTGAAAAGGCCGTGTCAGCTACCACGCGACGGCTTCAAGAAGACGACGGCAAGGTATCGACAGTGACCTTAATCAGCTCCAGCTGGCGACTTTGTTATACAGCGGTAGGACTGTGTTCCTTGAGCGGGGCTACGTACCTGTACTTGAAGCGTCCCTACGCTCCTCTGTGGTCCCAGGTATCAACAATTCCTCACCTTTTGCAAGGAGCCTAGAACATACCTCCACGGCGACAGGTACGAGATTGCCAACTGATACGAGAGAGCCAGCCAACCCATTTGTCTGAACCCATACTTCTGCTGACTCTGTAGAAATGAAGAAATTGACTTTGGAACACCAGTCTTCACATAGAGCACTATTGCTTTGTACATCAGCCATAAATACTATATATTTCCCATTCTGAGGAATGCCATCGGCGAATTTCAAGAGTATCTTTTCGCCGTTGCATGGATCCATGGACTGGGCGAGTCCAGACGCACGTGTGGCCCCGAAAATCCCAATCACATCAAATGCACACCAGGCCCAGAATCTTGAGCCACCAATTGATAACTCGTGCATTGTAGGACTCGAGCTCAATCCGAGAGCACCAACAACACAGCCATTGGAATCAAGTCGTATGTGCGCAGATCTCTGCAATTCCTCGATACCGCTCGTAATACCAGCGGGGACATCCATTCTTGCCGCGAGATGATCCACGGAAACAGGCTGGACTGTTTGTAAAAGAATGTGGAACGCAGCTGCTTGAAGCCGTCCTGTAAGCGACCGCTCACAACTGAGCACCGAGAGGCCTCGAAGAGCAACCAGAATCTGCTCTTCAGTGGGAAGGTCAAGTCGACATGACGCTTGGTTTCTTGGCTCTCGTGGTCGCCCCGTGACGTCAAACCCGTCGATAAGAATGGTTAGAGAACTATCCCATCGTCCGGTGAGACATGACCAGCACTAGCAGGGGTTAAGAGGCATAAAATATATGCATAGAAGCAAAGTTACAACTGATACGCCGAGAACGAAGTATGTGGCGGCGCCCTGTACCACGCCAGCGGGATTCCCGTTCACCTTTGGGGAAAGGGGTATTCCTCCACGATCGCCAATCAGTCACTATCTGCACGGTTTCTCGCTCGATGACATTCTCAATGCGATGCATTGGACTGAGCACTGGCAGGGCTACTCAGTTTTGGTCCAGTTGGTCCCGAGATAATGGCACGACACGGCACGGGGTCCCATCCCCAGGAACCGAACCAACAGCTTCAACGTATTGGGTGGAATTTGAGAGCGAAAGCTGAAGAAGTCCAGGATAAGAAATGAAGAAGAGGGAAAGCATGTGAAAGGGCGGGGAAGCGGCTTGGACAGTGCTTTTGACCCTCGAGAATTAAGATTCCAAAGTGGGCGTCAAGCATTTTAATTTGGGAGAACATTCTCTATCTCGAGAGCGTCTGAGGCGTTGCATCAGTTGGCGTTCTGGTCGGCTCGGCTGATGGTTCCCCGCCAGCCACGTTTCCCGAGCCTGTGTCGAATGGTTACGGAGGCCGCAGTCAAAAGTATGGATAATACAGGGCATCAAGCGATATTTAGGCCTGTAACATCGAACCTTAACCCTGATAATGCCTGTAACTCCAGGCTTCATTCGCTAAATAGTCGTTATGATGACAGGCACTCTAAAGCCTTAGTTATTCCCTTGTAAATCAACTTCAAAGGGAAATCGGGGTGCACTTTTTCTATACGCTCAGGGGACTAATAAATCATTTATACTAAGCGTAGAATAGCCCTAGAGTGTTATTCGTCGTGATGTATCGCGTTATAGATTATTAAGGTTTTAATTTTCCTGATTTTTGGGACTTACTGAAGTCTTAGCGAGAAGGAGCCTGAAAATATCGCTAAATGCCCTGTATTTTCCACCCTGTATCATCTATACTTTTGATCGCGGCCTCCGTATCCCGACAGTAAAAGATGTGGCATTGATTTTCCACGATAGGCATTAGAAGAACCCGGCGGAACTTGCCCCTCCAGTACCTAACCTGTTCTCGTCAGCGTCGCTAAAGGAATTTTGACTTATCAATTCTTGCATCTCGAACCAACAGAGTGATGGAGTTATGGATTGCAGAAATATCGACGCAGAGTCCTACATCTCTTCTGACCTCACGCTACTCGTACTGACTTTCGTCATAACATCATGTCGAGCGAAATAGGCCAGGAGAACTCCCGCTCCGGAACCATCGTTGCGGCGGCCATCAGTGTCGTTGCCCTTTCATTCTTCGCCGTCCTGCTTCGACTCATATCACGTCTTGCCCTCATTCGGCGCGCAACTCTCGATGACTTCTTCATTGTCGTAGCCTGGGTAGCTACCTTGCATTCCCTCCTATTGCTGCACCTTTCTAATCATCTCTCAGCTGATTGCCTTGGCTATGTCCATTGCAATATGTCTCGGAACTCATTATGGGTTAGGGAAGCATGATCAATATATCCGTCTAGATTGGCGCGGAACTCTCAATCGGTTGCAATATGCATTTTTAGTATTATATGTCGGTTATCTATCTTCCAGAGATCATTGCGTCCCCCGCTCACTTTACTGCAGAACCCAGCTCTGATGGCCACCAAAACTTCGATACTAATCTTCTACTTGAGTCTAACAAGCGCTACCCGAAGGTTCTTTAAACTGGCTACAATAACAATATTAGTCGTCGTGAACGTTGCTGGATGCGTGTTGACCATTCTGAATATTATCCAATGTCTTCCGATTAATGCAGCATTCCAATATCCTCAGCCTAGTGGAGCTAGGTGCATCGGCATCTTGAACCTGTCCCTAGCATCAGCTCCTGTCAATATAATTACGGATCTTGCCATTCTGTTTTTACCATTGCCGGTATTCACCAGCCTTAGAATACCTCGGAAGCAAAAGATTGTACTGGTGTTTCTTTTTGGTGGGTTGATGCAGGCAAGAAGAGATGATAACTTCTGATATATTCTATAGCTACTGGAGTATTTGTCACTGCGGTCGATGTCGTCCGCATAGCCTACTTGCAACAAGCTTCGCAGATTGGGCTTCATTGGGGCAACTTGAACGATACCCAAGATAATAATATGGAGGACCAAGACTTTTTTTGTAATGTCTCTGCTTCCCTTTACTGTAGCCATTCCCTAACTTATTAGGGTATGCTTCGCAATCGCTCATGTGGTCCATTGTTGAAGCCAACATTGGTATTATATGTGCATGCATCCCTACTTTAAAACCAGCCGTATCCTGGGCGGCAAACCATCTTCGTCTTAGAAGCTGGACCTGGAACTCCCGCCAGGAGCTTCTCAGCACGTCTAGGCAACAGTTCGAAATGGAGGAACATGAGTCGACAACGAAATGGTTAGAAGACACCCTTGTCGATGGCCGAAACAATCGCCAGGCCGACAATCGCACAGAGCCCGAAGGGGAACATCTTCCACAATCTCTCCAAAGCGACATCGACCTAGGCGCCATACAGTCTCCAGGAATAGTTTTTTTTGACTTTGTCGGGTCCCCGAGCTTGGAGAGTATAATAGATTTGAGCACCAAACAGTCCATCCGTCCGTTAATCATTATTAACACGCTGTGCTTCATCATTGGGTTTGCCGAAGAAAACCTCTGGGACCTTACTTGCAAATTCAAGGTACTCTCAAAGATGACTCAACTTGAAATACGTGTCACATATGCTTTATACTACTGGTTAGAGATTCTAGATCCCAAAAATTGTTATCGGACTACTAACTTGTTATAGTGGCTACTTCGTAGCGCCTGTGATATTTGGTTGGATCATTCTACACAAGTACAGTTTCAAGGCCACAATAATCACGGGGCTTTGCATCTATTCCTGTGGTATATTGATGTTCTGGCCCTCGGCCGTTCTAGGATCGCTTCCCGCATTCATAATATCGAACTTGATCGTTGGCACTGGAATTGCAACGCTTGAGATGGGGATAAACCCTTTTGTGGCTCTCTGTGGACGACCAGAGTTCCCCGAGGCACGATTAAATTTTTCATACTTCGTTCGTGGGCTTGGTGGCACCGTTTCGCAGTTCGTCGTCCGCCAGCCAATTTTCGGTTCCCTAGGCAATCCCCGCACATTAATCATCGCCCAATGGGCATACCTTGGTCTCGCCGTTTTGTGTATCACCTCTATGCTAGTTTTATATTACCTACCTCTACCCGATGCATCGTATGTTCCCTCATCTAAAGTTTTCCCTACGAGACTACTAAGTAGAGATAGTGACGAGGACCTTGCAAGTCATTCTTCAGGATGGGGTGCTGTCGCTACTCCGAGAATTAGTCAATTCAGTGTCACCTATATAACCCTAGCTTTGGGGATAGCTACCCAGCTTTGCTATAAGCCAGTCGAATCATCAATAGGAATGATTGAAGTCTCTTAGTAAGTTACGATTAGAGCAGTTTCCATTTTATTACTAAAGTATCACTCTTGGTACAACTTGCATCTTCTTCCAAAAGGTAGAATCCACGCAAGAGACGTTTTTGAGATCACTTTAACTGCTAATAATTCAATCCCGCCCGATGTCGTTTATTCTATTCGATGTTCTATGGCACTATTGACTAACTTGTATGTCAATCATAGCATGGTCTCACTTAAAGCCGGAGCGCAAGCATGTCTTACAGCTGGCCGATTAATCGCTGCAATTGTAATGATATTTATCAAACCCAGGCATATTCTTGCTTTTTTCCAATTTGCCAGTATTGCGGCCGCTATTGCAGCCTCTCGAGCAGATCGGAAGGGTATTGCTGTGGACACTATGCTCGTATTCTTCTTTATCGTATACTTAACAATCTTACCATCTGGCAGAGGCGATGCTGACCATCCCAGTCTCCGATTTATCCTACCACGATAGGAATATGTCTCCGCGGTCTCGGCTCACGCATCAAGCTAGCCTCGGTCCTAATTATAGCTGCTTCGTCGAGCGCCACCATTGTCATTTCGGTACTTGGCAAATTGCTTGATCGCAGTACATGTCGACAGGCATGGCTTTTGATGGTCGGGCTATTGATCCCTATGATTGTATTTCCTCTTTATCTCAACCTTACTCCTGTGGCAAGGAAGCAGGTCGACCCTGTCAAGGATAAAAAGGCTCATCTACCAAACTAGTCTTCAAGTCAGCCTAAAGCATGAGATCATTCCTCTGCAAGTAACTATAAAGACTTCGTATGGCGTCCCCGAGGTTTGCTGTGATAGGCATGAGATAGTTATTTACTGATATGTGATCTTCTAGAGTGCCGGAACCCCGGTATAGGATAAGGCCATATAAGGAGGTGCTTACTCAATGTCGAAGTAGACGGGTCTCAATTTCGGTGTTGCACTAGAGAGAAATTTGAGAAGACGGATAGTGCGTGGCGCTTTGAAACGTTAGTAGTATATCTGTGGCCTAGATCAACAATGAGTTTCGACAACAGGCTGCGCGCATACTTTACTAGAAGTTTCTATTGTGATAGTAGATATACGCGAGAGTAGACCTTATCCTGAACTTAATGATTTGTTAAAAGTGAAGCTTAAAGGCAGCTCAAGACACGACTATGTTGATGTTACACATGCGTTGTTTGTAAGGCTGTGGACATAGCCTCGTGGATGAACAGAAGCAAAGAAAATGACAGCATCACACCCGACACCGACAACCTTAATGCTAATTGGATGTGCTACCCCACCTTCTCCACATCTCAAGCCCACGCCCGGAGTAGCATCCGAGAAACTATCAACGACAAAGCGACTCATTCGAATGCTTTCCACGAGAGATGCTTCAAGGTCGGCATCTGAAACAAGTGTGAATTCTCAACCAACAAAGTCAGGCACCTCTACTGACTTTTACTTGGTGCCAACTAGCTGACTAATACTATCCCCTTCCCGGTTTAATTGCTATTTCGCCACATGTCTTCACGCCATTTCATAATCGCGAGTAACCAATCAGACGAACTAAAACTTCCAGAATTTCCTTCTTAGGAATCTCTAACGAGATTTCGAGTGGTGTTATCTGGAGTGGCGAAATAGCAATTAAACCGGGGGGGGGAGGGGGGGGAGTAGTACTAGTTCAGCCTGAGCTCGTTATAACTCAGGTTTTCCTGTTAGTCTGTCTAGACTATTTGGGCCTAGGGCTCTGTACTCTTTACATGTCCGTGACCCTAATATGCTTTATGTTATAACTAACTTTAGGGGCTGATACAGTTGACACTGGGCCTTCGCTCTTGATTTGCAGTAGCATTTAATACGCTTTAAGTCGAAACTAACTTTAAGGGCTGACACAGACAGCGCCTCTTATAAAGAGGCCTGCGAAACGGTTCGGTTTGTTCCGAGAAAGGAGGGGTTGATTACTTACCGTTCATTCCCTAAGATGACTAGTGAGTTGATCTTTAAAAGTTAATCCTTCTTTCTTGTTCGCGATTTCATCTTGGTACCGAATCCTCCTTCGCATCGTCAAGACTTCCCTTACGGTAGAAACAGTGTTTAACATGGTTGAGGTCGGGCAGGTCAGTTTGGGTCCCCTCTAGCTCATGCATTAACTCTATGATATACTAATTGAGGAGTTTTAGGTTTTGATCATCCTTTGTACCATTTTTGTATTCTTAACATTATCCGTCCGCTTCTATATCCGCGTTATTGTCGGAAGGCGTTTTGAGTTCATAGAATTTGCTCTGGTTTGGGCTCTGGTGAGATACCCTCAAGTTACTTTCTCTATATGCGATTGCAACCATACTTAACCATGGGAGCATTAACGCCTGTTGGATTGATAGCGAGTCCAATATAGTTCCTAAGCCATCCAGCTAACACAGCGGTCTTGTTAGGTCATGCAAATCGCTCTCGCCTCCCTTCAACTTCGCTTGTTCAAGCTCCTTCCAACGATGCAAATCGAGTCACATTTAATTGAGGCTCAAAAGGTATACAATCTGTTATCGCTACCTCAATTACGCATACTAACTGAATATAAAAATATAGTTGTTCTTCGCTGGAACTTTCTTTTACATCGGTTCTCTGTGGGGTGTTAAGATATCCATAAACCTGCTCCTTATCCAGCTCACTCGGAGGTTCCAACGTTTGCACTCTCTAGCAGTTGTTACACTATACAGTTTGTTTGGACTTTGGCTCTTCATCTACGTGACATATATTGCCGCTTGTTGGCCT
This sequence comes from Tricladium varicosporioides, assembly GCA_021365295.1. Classification (NCBI taxonomy): domain Eukaryota; kingdom Fungi; phylum Ascomycota; class Leotiomycetes; order Helotiales; family Tricladiaceae; genus Tricladium; species Tricladium varicosporioides. The sequence goes on along the minus strand of JAJTIW010000064.1, from coordinate 5,575 downwards.
GTCCAGCGCAGATGGGCTTTAGTACCGAGCCAGCAATGTGGCCCTATTATTCGTGCTTGGGATTTTGTATGTGTCTCCTTCAAAATCACGAAATAAATTAACATATTCTAGTGGACTCACCTTTGCATACATTTGGCGACTGATATAATATGTAAGTCAATTTCAAACCTCATACAAATCCTTCAGATTAGAGAATATTCTTTTGGCCAGAATCAGTACCTTTCCGCTCTGTGATTTACATATGTGAGGCCATTGACAATTTCCCATAGTATGTATATTGCCATTCCCGGCCCTAATCAAAGTCGCCGAAACCCGACTCCGGCTCGCCGTTTGTGGGGTCTATAGCCTCGCCATCATCACCATAATCGTCAGCCTCATCCGCGTTGTTCTCCTTGCAACCGACGTCCAGAACAGCATCAAGCGGATCATGGTCCTAAGCACGATCGAGCTAACAGTTAGTATCGTCGTTGGCATCATACCAGGTATCTCCTCAGTCTTTACTAGTAAATACGCCCCGGCTGCGTCAAGCACCAAAAAACTCTCAGGTACCGGTGGAGTAAAGAGTGGAAAGCAAGGTAGTCGGGTCTTTTCGCGGCTTGAGGAGACCCAGGTTCCAGGGCTAAGCACTGGTGATAATGCAGGCGATATTGAATTTTCAGAGTCTTTGCATACCGGCTCGACAGACCAAATTATGGTTACGGGGCCAGGTGGATTACAAAAGTAGTCTATATCAGCGTTGCCAGAAGGTACGATAGAAGAGGAATGGATATGGCTGTGTTGAAGTTTTTTATGTAATACTTCGCATTTGATGGGTTTTAGACGGTTCACTTGGAGCTCAGGAATAATTATGTGTCCAACCTTCTAACAAGATATTACATGGGTGCTGGGTTATCGAGGCGCACAAGCCATCTCCACAGAAGTATGCGTGACGGTTCTGTCTCACCAGAACGAAAATTGATGTGTGGCAGCGCCACGTACCATGCTAGTGGGATATTCCGTTCACGTCTGAGAAAGGGGCATTCCTTAACAGTCACCAATCAATCCATTCTCAATTGCCATGCATTGGGTGGAGGGCTACTCGGTTTTGGTCCGATTGGCCCCGAGATAATGGCACGGCACGGCACGGGTTTATCCTCAACCAATAACTTATCAGAATGTTAAAGGACGGGGGAGTGGCTTGGCCGTGACATTTACCCTCGTGGATTAAGATTACAAAGTGGCGTCGGGCATTTTGATTTTGGTAACATTCTCTCAAGAGCATTGGCATTGGTTGGCGTTCTGGTCGGCTCGGCTGATGACCCCCGCTAGCCACATCTCCCGAGCATGTCTCAAACTGTTGTGGAGGCAGTCAAAACCCAGCGACACCGATGTTCGCATACTCCTGGATAATGAGATCCATTCGCCCTTCTGCGTAAGCAGCCGCACAGAAATATCAGGCTTTAGTATCTGATGTGTCGAATTGACAACATTGTCTCCCCAGAGAACCAGGCGATCATGAAACGCTCCTGATGCCGTTCCAGCCTGTGGTTTCCGAAGACTAGGTGCAATATCCCATGGGAAAGCTACCGTCCGGAATAGGCGGGAGTTCCATACATTACAACACTCGTCCGGTTCTGGAGTTAGTAATCTAGATGCTGGGTCGGACAAGCTCTCTTGTACCCAATCCATCAGGATTTGACGTAGACATGTGGATCGATTGACAAGATTGTATAGCGCAGGAGATTCATTGTACAAGTCTGTTCGGCGCTCCTTCTCTGTTTTGCGTCTACGCTGCTCTTCCTGCACGTCACCGTCAATGTCGCCTATAGCAGCATCCGATTCATTATCTGGAATATGGCCGTCCCCCCCTACTTCAGCAGAGTATGACCGAGCCAACCTGCTCGTGCCGGAAGGCCGTCTGAAAGTTGACGGCGTCTAACTGCTAGGCAACATCGCACTTCTTGTCGATGTGATCCTGTCACCTATAGCCCAGCTTTCCACCAGGAAGATGGCCTCTCCTTTGATGCCAGCTATTCTAGCTGCACGACCAAACCGTTGGATAAGGATGCATAAGAGCCGGTCCAGAGGGAAGCCGTACTAGACGACTCGTTTGACGTCGGAGAGATCTACTCCCGTCCCCAGGGATTCTGTGGCCACCATGATTCGAATCTTAGAATCCGCCTTTGAGAACTCGTCGTATATGGTATTCTTATCATTCAGAGTGGTATGTGAGTGGTAGACTTGGATGATCTGCCTGCAGTCGCGATCTTTTATAACCCCCGCTGATAGTTTCTGCAGCCACTCACGCAGACATTCCGCACATTTTTGGATATCACGTTGGGAGTCTATAAAGATTACAGTCTTCGGAATTCTCTCTGGCGTTGGCAAGCCATCTGTCATAGCATGTAGGAGAACGAAGAATAGACTTGTGAATCTCTTTGTTGTTCGTGGCTGGATTGTCTCGACGATCAACTTAATCTCTGGCCTGTCGACGGACGATCGAAAGAACTCGCAGCTGGCTTGGAAGCCCGTCATCTTCCTCGCAATATCCAATGTCGTCTGGTCCAAGGTGGCAGAGCAGCCAAACCAAGGGACATCTCCTCCTAATCTTCGACGGAGGAGAGAGAGTTGTACATATTGTGGACAGATACCACTCCCCCATAGGGCTACCAAATGGAATTCATCGATAGCCACGACAGAGATACGTCCTCGAAGGATGGGTTCCTCGCTATTGACCGAAACCAACCAGCCGCGATCTCAAGACCCATAATGAGATGAGTATACGCCCCCATCTCAATCTCTTGGGCCAATGCATCAGTTTTGTCCGTCCTGCCATTGATAAATACAGATCTCGCGCCAGGAAGCCTTTGGATCTTGATGCACTGCTCCTGTCTAATCCGATCCAAAGGGATGATGAGGCCGATGCCACCGCGACAAAACAACGGCGCTGCCTGGAATATAACACTCTTGCCGAAAGATGTCTTGGCTGCAAGGAGCAGATCTTCCTTCTTGAATACCAAATGCCATATCGCATCTACCTGCTTCTGACGAGGCTCGAACGGATAGAGATGACGCTGCAGGCCTGCCCGAATGATCCCCTTCTGCACTTCCCCAGACGCGTGTCTTGCCTTCTCGACCAGACCCTGTATAGCCAGCATACTCGTGGTGTTATTGGCATCATGAATGAGATCTCTTGTGTCGTTTGTAGTCTCTCGTCGCCGTCTTCGAATGCTTGCCCCGTTTCGCATGGAGAGGGATGGAACGCGTGCCCGAAAACACGATGGACACGTAAATCCCGGCCGAGGAAAGTATTATACGGTATCCAATGGCATTCCACTGCCCTTGTATAGCGTTTCTCTAGACTCTTCTTCCCTTATAGGTAGGAACGGTGGTTAGATGCCGATTTTGACGCGGTCTAATTCACTACATCTTAGCGTTTTCCACAAGACACAGGTATAGAGGCTTAAAAAAACATGATTTCTAGATAAATTATACCTTGATGCACAGCCCAGTGAAATTGAGGACGATCACAATGTGTTTTGGGGGAGTTATTAATGGATATGCAAAATCGTGATTTTGCCAGAATCGCGAAAAACACATACAAAATAACCGCAGAGCAGTGTGCGCATTTGACAGGGATCTCAGGCCATATACAAGAGAAGGTAACATGATCTCGGAGCGGGAGTACATTTATCCTAAAGCGCTAGACTTCTCTTGGTTTATGGCCTGAGTGCCTGAGGTAAGAACCTAGAGCAGTTGGTACGGGATCACGTGGTATGATCACGTGATGGACTGGTCCCATCAGTCCTGTTGATGTGAGGCCTGGAGGCCTCAGGCAAGTGCTTGCTTCAGCACGTGCGTTTCAGGCACGTCTCACTAGTTGTCATTTATATGTGGCCTGAAGACTTTCCGTAGTTGAATTCTGTACAATAACAAGACAAGAAAAGACAGCAGGATACTAGACGCTGTTCTCAATATACTTGATTTACCCTGATTCAGGCCCTCCTAAATCGCGTTGCGTTGATGACCCTTAGTCATCCGATTGGCTGGAGTCGTTAATTCCAACAAGTCCAGGAGCAGGAAGGTTTATATAAGCCTGTAGGTTTCCCTTAGATAGGAGCTTCGTGCTCAACTTAAGCAACTCAATCGAATATTTTATTTGGTAATCCAACTAACTGCTTGATCAATACACGCTATTACCAATAGTCAGGGGAACAACCTGACTCGTCCCTCGCGTATACCAACTAACCTAACGTTTCCATCAGAGGGTACACCAACGGGTATACCATAAACGCTACAGGCTGGTTGAGATTCTAGAATCTAATTTAATGTTAAACATACATTTTATGCGAAACCTCCCCTAGTGTCCGAGAGATTTTCTCAGTTAAATCAGGAAGTATATATGAGGTTGAATTGCTTGTGTGAGAAGCCCAAATAGCAGGGTGCGACGCAGCTACAAGCAGGATATTTCAATTGATATTCAAGTAATAGTACCCTTCAGTAAACCAAGAAAACTAATCGATGTCCTTCTTCAAACCCCCTCCCAGCTATTCTTATACCCGCGCGGGGCACGACGGACCTCCGCCGGAGGTCCGCCAGAGACCTGTTAGAATATATTTCAAGCAACATATATTCCTTTCGCAACTATTCCCTGATTCTATACTCACGTGCGACGCACGTGACACGACTGCTCGTCACATTGCCTCCCCTCCTGGGCTCTTGTCCCCAAGAGCGACTTTAGTCAAGTCTAGACAAATACTATAATTCCCCCGTTGTAGCCCCAGCTTCTCTTAATAGCCTGGCCGAAGAGAGATAGCAATTAAGCGATCCTCCCCTCTTTACTTTAGTAGAACTGTTGCCCCGATTTTGGGGATCTATTCGCCTTATCTTTCCGACGGCTTCATATATTCTTGCTACTAAGTACTTTTGTCGTTTGTTTTTATAGTAGTCGTTATATAATAGTCGTCTTGCTTTTTGTAATTTATAGCTCCTGTGAATTATATATATATCTTTATATTGTTCTTGCTAAATTAATTGTTTTTTTGCTCTTTTAGAGATTTATAATCTCCTTGATAATTTATAACCCTAGACTAATTTATTACCTATAATCTAAGATCTCTGTTTCCTCGCGCTTATAAGGCTAGTTACTAGTATTTATAAAAGAGAGGTTCTCTCTTCTAGTTCTTTTCTTTCAAAATATAATATTTTAGCGATTCTTCTATATAACAATAGTAACTAATATAATATATAATATATAATACTTTTTTTTTAAAATTTTTAATATATCTCAGGTTTTAAACCGCGAAAATATTGCTTCTCGCTTGGCTAGCGCTTATATCTAGTTATTACGCCCCTACTATCTCTACTATTCGAAAAATCTCGCTTATTACCCTGATCTTCTATATATAAAGCTAAGTAACTGTTTGATTTACAAGTATTATTAATATATAAACAAACTATATTATATAGTAAGTTTATTCCTAGTCTAAGGCTAGCTTGACTTTGATTTTCCCAAGGTCTTATAGTCCTATATATTACAATTAAATCGACTTATATAATTAGTCGATTCTAGTAATAGAATAGTTTCAGGTTCCTT
>JAJTIW010000063.1:0-45896 GCA_021365295.1 Tricladium varicosporioides | reverse complement strand
ACCCTAACCCTAACCCTAACCCTAACCCTAACCCTAACCCTAACCCTAACCCTAACCCTAACCCTAACCCTAACCCTAACCCTAACCCTAACCCTAACCCTAACCCTAACCCTTTCATTCTCGGGTATATAGAGTATAGTTATATAAGTACCTATATTATCGACTTCTCTTTATTTAATCTATTTGGAATCCCTGTATACTATCTCTTATATTTCGAGATAGTTCGGCTTGCCAGGTATAGAATATCCTTCTTCTTTGTACGTGACTCTGTCTTTTGTTTACTTTTAGTTCTATATATTATATTCTTCGATATTGTCTTGTTATATAACTACTTATTATTCTTTTACTTAAGGTCTATTATCCTTTTCTATACTATACTTCGTTCTCTTGTATATATAGTCGTCTTAACTATATTCGAAGGTAGTGTCACTCTTAGGTTATAGCTATATAATAGAGTTCCCGTCTCTTTTTTCAACTATATAGTCCTCTCCGACTTTTACATCGCCGAAGTTTTTTCTATAATCGACTTATAGTCGACTATTGTCGAGAAGGTAAATCTATATTATATATTCTTTCTGTTTTGATATAACTTGCTAGTATTCCTTAATCTCAGGTCGATTAGCTAAGTCGTTTGCCTCCTCCTTGTTTATTTCTTGGAAGTCTTCTTTACTAGTCGTGTCATCGATTGATTTGACATCGTCTTCTTGTTAAGATAATCCTTCTAGTTTGTTCTAATAATCCTAGCCCGAGGCTTCGTCCTCGCCTAATTCGATGACTACTTTGTCTGCCCCATTGATTTCTCTAATTAGTAATATTATTTTGCTAGCGGTATTAACTTCCTTGCGCCTTCCCTTTGTCTTGTTTTTCTTGCCCTTGTTATATAAGCTTACTATATAATTTAGTAGTTTATATATATAGCAAGTTCCTTTTTCTTTTCGTTAGTATAATTGTTCCGGGGTAAGCTTTTTATAAATAGTATCTAGTTTTATACAATCAATCTATTCAACTTCTCTCCTTCCTTTACTTTTGCCCTTGCCAAATCCTCGGTCTAGATTACTATAATATCCTCGTTGTTCTAGCTTTCTTTTATAGAGGCGAGAGTTAATATTAATTGCCTTCTCGATTATTAGAGCAAGTTTAGTTAGTCGTTCTCCTCTTATAATATTATCTTTGACTTCCTCTTTTAGCCCTCTATAGAATTATACTATCAGGGACTTGTTGTCTTAATCAATCCTTTTAGCCAATAGTTGGAATTCCTTAGTATATACTATAATACTCTTGTTCTAGTATAGGTCCTAGATTACTCTTTCTGTATATCTCTCCTTATCAATATTTCTAAATATTTTTTCTAGTTCTTTTATATACTTGTCGTGACTATCGAAGATTTCCTTTGTTAATTCTTTCTATTTCTCAGATAGATAGTCTAGATAGTCCTATAGTTTCGGGGTAATTTAGTTATATATAACTCTAGTCAGGTATAAATATACTTAGAGGACTTTTTGGTCTTTCTATCCGAAGGACAATAGATTTATACAAATATAGATTTCACACTAACTAATATATTGTTATAGTTTATTATATATTCCGTCGAATAGATCAGGGTTAGGAACCCTAGGTAGCTTGATTTATTATAGTATTATTACAACTTGTAGTAGAACTATTATAGTTAAAGGAGCTTGCTTCTTGGAAGAAGTATTGCTCGAGAGTATTAATATAGTTAACATTTCGGTAAAGGTTAACTCGTCAAGTATATATTAACAAGGTACTCAAAGTATAACAATCCTCACAGTCCGGACGATTGTTTGGGCCACTATACTTTAGGAGTAAAATATAGGGTTTGTGTTAAAGAGTATATACGAGTAAGCGAGTCAATACTATATTCCTAAGTCTTATCAAAGATGCTTTATTAAAGTACTTGTTGAAGTTACTAAAGTGAGTTAAGCACAAAGCTCCTATCTAAGGAAATACTATAACTTATATAAAACCTTCCTACTCCCAGGACAACAGGGCGAGGGGTGGACAAAGGACGACCGTCCCTCGTGCCAAGCCTCGTCCCTCGTCCCTGATTACATAACCTAGTCACGTGATCCCCCGTGCCAACTCCCTAGGTTCTCTGTGTTATATAACAATAACCGAGCCTCAGGCCTAGGTCGCACGTAATAACGAGAATCGTAACATCAAGGTCTTCTAATCTTATTCTATTATTATAATATAATACTAAAATTCTATAATATATTTAATAATAGACTCTGTTTATTTTAGAGTATATAACTTTTGTATAATTATCTTCTTTTTATTTATATCTTTATAAATCTTTCTAATCTTAGACTTAAATTTCTTGAAACTTTTAAAGATAACTTAAGTAATATAAAGACTATTATCTGTTTTATTATATATAAAGTAATCTTTTAAATAAGGTTTAATTTATTTAATAATATTTTCTTTTAAGTAAGATAATATTTATATACTCTTCTAATTATAGTCAAGAAACTTATCTTTGTTAAATCTAAAGTATATTTTTAATTAAAGAAAGAAAGTCTTTAGTTTTACTCTATTATTCTTGAATTTGTCTAATAAGATAACTTTAAATAATTTAATACTTTTTACTTTAACTTGAGTAATAGTAAGGGTCTTGATATTTAGTATAAATTTATTTTCGTTATTTTTGTTATTATTAAGAGTTAAATTATAAAATCTTATTAGTAATAGAAGTAGTAAGAACTAGACTATAACTAATATAATAGTTTAAGTTAAAGCTAGAGTTCTTTTTATATTACTAGATATTAGACTAGTAACTAAGTTAGATTATTAGAATAGTTCTACTAGAGTAAATATAATAACTAACTTTAAGACAAGATACTCAAAGTATAATAATTTTACTTTCTTGTTAGTACTTATATAAGTATAAGGTCGTTAGGTTAGTATTAATATTAAAGTACTATTAGTTACTAAGGTTTGATTATTTGAAAGTAATCTTGTCACAAAGTATAGAGAATAAACTTATATTTAGAATATTTATTTGAGTTAAGTATAAAGCTTCTATTTAAGGAAACTAACTGGACTTATATAGAATCTTCGTTCTCCTAGATTAGAGTAATTATTATAATCGAGATAATCGTAGATTGTCTACAATTATTATAATCCAAATAATTCTATTATATAACACTAGTCACGTGACTATTATATTGACTACTTTAGGTTCTCTGTATATTATCGTACTAAGTCTTAGGCCTAGGCTATACTTATTATATAATATATAAAATCGTGATACTTTCTAGGGTCACGAGATATATAGCTTATAATATTTTTGTTGGCCTAGATTAGCCTTATTGACCTAAATTAGTAAAGCTTAGATTAGTAGGCTATATTGTTTTATACTTTCTTTGTTAATAATATAAGCTTTAGAAGAAGTACTTAAGATATCAAATTCGACTTATTCAAGAGTATAACTGATTAGAAGGTTACAAAATAAAAGTTAGTTATTAAATCAATTACAGAAGCTAAGTTATTAGCTCTATTAAGTATAGTAGACTAGCTGCTATAGTATAAAAGATTCTTTGAAAATATTAAGCTATAGATTCATAATAACAAGACAATCTACTATAATAACCTTTAAACTATATATCTAATAATCAAGGAGTCACCAAAGCTAGTTACAAAGCTCAAGCATATAAATATCTACTAACACTAGCTCTGTAAGAAGCCCAAATAACAGGGTGCGACACAGCTATAAGCAGGATAATTCAATTGATATTCAAGTAATAGTACCCTTCAGTAAACCAAGAAAAACTAATCGATGTCCTTCTTCAAACCCCCTCCCAGCTATTCTTATACCCGCGCGGGGCACGACGGACCTCCGCCGGAGGTCCGCCAGAGACCTGTTTAGAATATGTTTCAAGCAACATATATTCCTTTCGCAACTATTCCCCGATTCCATACTCACGTGCGACGCACGTGACACGACTGCTCGTCACAAGCTCAGAGAGCAAGTAAAAGAGAAAAGAATTGATATTAAGTGGATATTAACAAACAACCAATCAGCGGACGGCCTGACGAAGGCGCTCACTAGTCAGAAACACCAAAATTTCCTTAAACAGCTTAATATGGTGGACGTCAAGTCAAAAATCGACGAAATGGGAAGATAAGGCTCAAAAATCGCGCCATGGCTGTGAATGGCTTCACTTTTTCCTAATCAGGAGTGTTAAGCGGATTGAGGTCGACCCCAATCGGTGCACGGACCATCAAGGCGACAGCGACATTCACATATAATGCCAATAGGTGGCCAAAGGTGGCCTTAAGTGCGAGCGGGCATGCCAATCATTTTTATATTTCCTTTTTCAGCTTAACAACACTACTATTTCATTATATTTCCTTAGCAATAGGTGCAGATCCGTCAATAATGGGAATAGCTTCATTATTCCCAGATCTGGGGGGGTGTGTCAGTTCAGGGCATGACGCCTTACCTATTGTAGTTTAGCGTAGAACAGCTGGAGAGATTACCATCTCTCAACACCACTCCTTATAATTAATTAATCAGTTATTCCAATATATTCAGCACTGGCACAAGGTCCAATTGCATCAATTGCATCAATTGTAGAAGAACCCTCTGATCCAACAAATCCATTAACCGACACCCCCTGCAAGGCGAAAATGCATCTCCTTAGGTACCAGCGGTCGAATTAGTCGGTCTTATATTTGTCATAAACCATATAAAATTGATCAAGATTACGTTATATATAGCGTTGATGTTTGTGAAGCTCTTCTTTGATATTTCTGAAGAAATGGCTGATGTTATCGAAGTGAGGGTTTATCCTTCTTAGCTAACGAACCAGTGCATGGACGGGAGATCGCGGTGAAGATCCCGCCCTAGCTCCGCCTTGTCCCGCCTTCCGTTTTTGGACCGTGCACGATAGCTACAGCTGAGCTAAAGCTAAACGCGAACACCTTGTGCGAGCTGTGTCTCTTCTCCCCTTGTAAACACTAGCTTGACATATTTTGAGAGTCCAGTATCTTAAAGAACCGCAGATTTCCGGTGCTACAATACGAATGTCATCTAACCGACAACGCGGTCACCCGGGAAGCCTTCACCTTAGCCTCGTTCTCCCCAGTTGGGAGTTGGCTACGCTCTCTTTGAAGAGGAAGGCAAGATATCATCTATTAGTGCAACCATGGAGCAAGCGACGGCTACAATGTTTGGGGGAGAGCCAAACCCTCTCGAAAGTACTGGACTCTGCCTGCTGTCTCTCGACGGCGGCGGCGTGCGAGGGCTCTCGACGCTCTACATCTTGAAGAGCATCATGGATCGACTGAATCACGAGCGAAAGAAGAACGACTTTCTTCCAGTCAAGCCATGTGAAGTGTTTGACCTTATCGGAGGCACTAGTACTGGCGGGTTAGTAGCTTCTCACATCGCGAGCAACATGTAACCTTGTAACAGATTGATTGCGATTATGCTTGGCCGGCTCGAAATGGACGTAGATGAATGTATTACGGCCTATAGTGAACTCGCAGAAGCTGTGTTTAGGGAGAAATTGAGCTCCTTTCCGTTTAGCTTGAAGGGGAAAGTTAAAGCCCGGTTTGACTCCACTAAACTAGAGAAAGCGGTCCGAAAGGTAGTGCAGAGGAGTGCATCCGAGACAGATTTGTTTAACGATGGGACAGAACGTGGGTGTCGAACGTAAGTGCTCTTCTTGTATGAAAATAGTGGTTCTAATGAGGTCAGGTTCGTTTGCACGGTCGACCGCGACACCAAGGACATTGTCCGCCTCCGAAGCTATAGCCTACCCGACGCCTCGAACATTCGAGCTACAATATGCCAAGCTGCCCTAGCGACATCAGCGGCCACAACCTTCTTTGACCCCGTCAGTATCGGACATCGCACATTTGCCGATGGCGGATTAGGTTCAAACAATCCGGTGGACGAGGTGGAGGGAGAGGCGGCCAATATATGGTGCTCGGAAACCGGAGACTTGAAGCCGCTCGTGAAGTGCTTTATTTCTATCGGGACAGGGAACCCTGGCAAGAAGGCTTTCGAAGACAGTGTGATCAAGTTCCTTGGCCAGACCGTGGTAGAGATTGCGACCGAGACGGAGAATACAGAGAAGAAGTTTATAGCTCGGTGGGCAAAGCATTTTGATGAAAAGCGATATTACCGCTTTAATGTTGAGCAAGGTTTGCAAGGTATTGGGCTTGATGAGTACAAGAAGCAAGGCGCCATGGAAGCTGCAACAGAAGGCTACCTTACCCACACAGCACAGAAGCTTCGTGTACGAGACTGTATTCAGAATATGAGACTTAAACACAGTATGTATATCGAAGATTTTGTATAGTAATAAGACAGTCCTTGGCTGATAGGCATAGATCGTACCGAGACATCTTTTGCTGCCGTTGTGAATGTCAGTTTGTATTATCTTGCTTTTCTACTACGTGCTTATATCATATAGGAGTATTCTGTATGTATCATCCGGCAGCAGCCAGGTAAGTGGTCTACAGGTTGAAGCTACCGAGACTAACTCTAATAAGCCGACCACGCTCCGTTCATCGTACCGTTCGACAGAAATCCTAACTTTACAGGTCGTGAGACCCAGCTTGCTGAAATTGAAGAAAAGCTACACGTCGGTGGCCGAACTACAAAAGTTGCAGTTTGGGGCCTTGGAGGAGTAGGAAAGACCCAGTTGGCGCTTGCACTTGTCTACCGTATCAAAGACAAGTTTACGAATTGCTCAGTCATCTGGATACCGGCAACTAACATGGAAAGTCTTCATCAAGCATATCTAGACGTTGCCCGACAGCTCAAAATCCCTGGCTCGGACGAGGATAAAGCTGATACAAAGAAACTTGTGCAAGGTTACCTGAGTAAAGAAAGCGTAGGCCGGTGGCTCCTCGTGTTCGACAATGCTGACGATGTCAATATGTGGATCGGCCAACCTGGACCAGGATCCAGCCGTCTAATCGACTACCTCCCACGAAGTGAGCAAGGATGCATCGTCTTTACGACGCGCGACAGGAAGACGGCCGTTAAGCTTGCACACCGGAATATCGTAGAGGTACCGGAGATGGACGAAGACGTAGCGATACAGCTACTACAGAAGTGTTTGATTAATCCTGAACTGGTTAATAATAGACTAGATACAATAGCCCTACTAAAAGAGCTCACCTACCTTCCGCTCGCTATTATCCAGGCAATAGCATATATCAACGAGAATAGGATCACGTTCGTAGACTATCTCTCTCTCCTTACAGATCAAGAAGAGGCTGTTATTGATCTCCTTAGCGAGGAATTCGAGGACGACGGGAGATACGATAATATAAAGAACCCTGTGGCTATAACGTGGCTTATCTCGTTTGAACAGATCCGGTATCGCGACCCTCTCGCAGCCAACTACCTGTCGTTTATAGCTTGTATAGATCCTAAGGACATTCCGCAGTCTCTTCTTTCGGCAGGGGTGTCTCGGAAAGAGGAGATAGATGCAATCGGGACACTTGACGCCTACTCCTTCATCATTAGGCGGCCGGCAGACCTAGCTCTTGATATTCATCGGTTAGTCCATCTCGCGACACGGAATTGGCTTCGAAAAGAGGGGTTGATTTCTCAATGGACCGAAAGGGCTATTTCGCGATTAGAAGAAGTGTTCCCAGACCACGGCCACAAGAACAGAAGCCTGTGGAGAACATACCTACCCCACGCGCATTATGCGTTACTATCTGATATTGCCGTCCAAAATGAAGGGATCAGAATGAATCTGATGTGGAGATTTGGCATGTGCCTATACTGCGATGGGCGATACAGTGAGGCCGAGGTCTCATTTATGGAAGTGGCGGAGCGGCAAAAAAAGGTGCTGAGCGCGGAGCATCCTTCCACTCTGACCAGTATAGCCAACCTGGCGTCTACGTACAGGAATCAAGGACGATGGAAGGAGGCTAAAGAGCTAGATGTGCAAGTGATGGAGATGAGAAAGAGGGTGCTAGGCGAGGAGCATCCTTCCACGCTGATCAGTATGGCCAACCTGGCGTCAACATTTTGGAATCAAGGGCAATGGAAGGAGGCTGAAGAGCTAGAGGTGCAAGTGATGGAGACATGTTTAAAGGTGTTAGGCAAGGAGCATCCTTCCACTCTGACTAGTATAGCCAACCTGGCGTCGACGTACAGGAATCAAGGACGGTGGAAGGAGGCCGAAGAGCTAGAGGTACAAGTGATAGAGACAAGTTTGAAGGTGCTAGGCAAGGAGCATCCAGACACACTAACCAGTATGGCCAGCCTAGCGTCAACGTACAGGAATCAAGGACGATGGAAGGAGGCCAAAAAGCTAGATGTACAAGTGATGGAGATAAGGAAGAGGGTGCTAGGCGAGGAGCATCCTTCCACGCTGACCAGTATGGCCAACTTGGCGTCAACATTTTGGAATCAAGGGCAATGGAAGGAGGCCGAAGAGCTAGAGGTACAAGTGATAGAGATTTTCAAGAGGGTGCTAGGCAAGGAGCATCCTTCCACTCTGACTAGTATAGCCAACCTAGCATCGACATACAGGAATCAAGGGCGATGGAAGGAGGCCGAAGAGCTAGAGGTGCAAGTGATGGAGATGAGAGAGAGGGTGCTAGGCGAGGAGCATCCTTCCACTCTGACCAGCATAGCCAACCTGGCGTCAACGTTTTGGAATCAAGGGCGGTGGAAGGAGGCTGAAGAGCTAGAGGTGCAAGTGATGGAGACAAGTTTAAGGGTGCTAGGCAAGGAGCACCCTTCCACTCTGACTAGTATGGCCAACTTGGCGTCGACGTACAGGAATCAAGGACGATTGAAGGAGGCTAAAAAGCTAGAGGTACAAGTGATAAAGACTTTCAAGAGGGTGCTTGGCGTAGAGCATCCTTCCACTCTGACCAGTATGGCTAATCTAGCGTTGACCCATTGGAATCAAGGGCTGTGGAAGGAGGCCGAAGAGCTACAGGCAAAGGAGCTAGAGATATGTAAGAGGGTGCTTGGCGTGGAGCATCCGCACACCCTAATCAGCATGGCAAATCTGGCTCTCATATTCAAAGGACAGGGCCGCGGCGAGGAGGCCATGGCGTTAATGGAAGACTGCACCCGGGTGCGAAAACAGGTTTTAGGTCCCGACCATCCTTTTACGACTCAAGAAGACCTGGAGGACCTTAATCGCATACAATGGTGGATGATTTCGCCTGTCTTAAAAGAAAAAGGGCATTACGACCTGGAAGCCGACACAGAAGCCAACAATGAACCCGACAATGAACCCGACAATGAACCCGACAATGAACCCGACAATGAACCCGACAATGAACCCGACAATGAACCCGACAATGAACCCGACAATGAACCCGACAATGAACCCGAAAATGGCGTCAAGAATCTCGTAATCGCGAGAGAAGAGTTCCATGGACGCCATGGAGACATCAAACCTGAAAATATCTTGTGGTTCAAGCAATGCGAAGCCAGTGATGAAATGGGCATCTGGAAAGTGGGCCTCGGTTTAGGAAGGTTCCACCGTTAAGGACAAGCGATTGAAAAGTAGACCAACTACCACCTCTTCCATTTACATTCCACTAGAACGCAAACCCCACAAACCCATCAGACGTGCTTATGCATTTAGAGCCTCGGCTTACTTTTTTTGGAATTCATCACCTGGTTGCAAGGTCCAGTACTCTCAAGGCGGGCAGCGTCCCAGGGCGGGTTCGCTTCGCGCGGGTGCGAGGTGCAACAAAACCCGCCGCGCTGGCTCCTTACCTCTTTGTCCGGCTCGCCGCGACGCCGGAGACCCTCTGATCTCTTCTTTGCAAATGTTCCTCTCGTCGACGACTCGTGTTGGATATTTTCAACGATGATCTTATTTCTATAGAGAGAAGTGCTATATATATAGACCTAGAGTCCATAAGGTTGCCTATTGCTGCCTATTATTATGACTCATAGAAGGCAACAGTTGTCCTTGCCTATCTTAGTTGTCTATATTCAACATAGTCGATTAACAACAGCTCAGATTATCCAGAAAATCGTGGCTGCAGGAGGGAAAAACTTACCATCGTTCAATTGCGTTAATCAGATTACTGCACGCGGTTGTGATGGGCTTGGAGTGACTGTAGCGCAAGGAAAGAGTGAAGAATGCGTCTTCCCTAATCCGAACCTTTGCACGTCGTATATCTCCTGTGTTAATGATGTGGCATGGACAGTGCCTTGTCCAGTGGGACGTGTCTGGGATGTACCCGCAAGGGTATGTTCGTTATCAAAAGCTTTAATTATCTGTACGCCAAAATGAGAGGCAGGAGGTACAGAGTGATATTGCAGAGTAGGAGATTAAGCTAGAGACGAGCGGCCTGGTAGCTCGGATGGGATGAGATTACTACGTAAAGAATGGGGTCTCAATAGCCTGCTCTTTAGCTTAAGGTAGACTTGCGCGGCTTTCACGGCCTATTATTGGCGTTATCATTCTATCTTGACATCTAGGGGAATCCCAGGGTGGACGGGCTGTGTCGGGGCGCGTGGGTATGTTCTGGTGGAAAAAAGAGGGAGAGGGCGTGTCAGGGAACAAGTAATTATATAAGATTGTCTTTGACCTTAGTTGGGAGCTTCGTGCTTAAATAATAATTATTATCTTAAAGATAGGATTATTCTTGACGATACCATGACGAGTTTAACTTGCAGTAAACAATAGAACCAGATATACTTCAGAGTTCTTTGAACCTCTAGTATATTGTTGCGCGTAAGACCGCTTAAGAGAAATAATTGCTATAGAACGATGACACAGTGAAATAAAGAGGGGTTTTTGTCCGCTAAGCGTGAGAAGAATAGTAAAGGAATTGCACAAGCTATGATAGGAAGTACTAGCGACAGATCTAGAATCCCCTTCTCAGTTCAGGATACAACGCCTTGCCTATTGTAGTTTAGCGTAGAATAACTCAAGAGATTACTATCTTTTAACATTACTTATTATTATCAATTAATCAGCTATTCTAATATATTCAGTACTAATACAGGCTTGAATTGCATTAATTACATAATTGCATCAATTGCACAAGAGCCCTCTGATCCGATACCCCTTTTCCTATTTTTTGTTTTGGAAAAGCTATATTGAGTATATATAATTGTTACGGTACTTAGTTTGTTACTCGATAATATTTAAGAATTAATTCTAGTCATAGTAGATAAGATATAAGCCGTATAAACATTTAAACTTTATATATCACAGTTTTAAAGTTTAAGTATCGAAGGAAAGAGAAGAAAAGACTTAGTGTTTCGTATTTATAAAACTAATTTTTTGATTCGCGTACTTATAAGTTGCACTATAATGGCAGCTCTTCAACTAGAGCCTGCAACATTGTCAGAAGACTAGATATCAGGGTACAACGAAGCTAGAAGTAGAGTAACTCAATTGATATTCAAGAACCATTGATATCCAAATAACAAGGGAATACTAATCAATGCCCCCTCCCACTATTCCTTCCAAATATTCTTATACCAGTATACAGAACGATAAACCTCCGTTGGGGATACGTCAATGACTTGTTCGGAGTATGATTTGAGTATCACGTGCCCCTCCACAGCCATTCCCTATTCTTAAACTTACGTGCGTTGCACGTGACAGATAGGCTCTTGTCACAGCATGTTGAAATCTAGTAATATAGTGTACGCTGTACAGCTATAATTTATATACTAGATATGTCACGGAAAACCCGCGCTTGAGGCATACTGGAAGGGCTCTTCCGCGGTTATTAAGTACTGACTAATCACTTCACACTCTTACATATATAAATAGCTATACTCCTTTAGTTCTTCTAGAATCAAGCTTCTCTTTTATTAATATGCTACTCTCACTTGGGCGCCTTAACAAGAGCTCACTTTGTTGGTGCAAGTATCCTACATTACATAACATATTACCTTAACCAATTTCATATGAATAGAATAGGGTACCAAAATAGCCGGGGCTGGTAGGGATATCGGTTAGTACGCAAGCCACATTCCGTCTAATTTCACATTCAGCTCCTGCAATCTAAGCTCCACTATACTCTTCCTCAGAAACTTCTCAAAAATCACTTGGCCCTACCGCCAAGTTTACCGACTTCACACTATACAGATCCTCGATGTCTTCATCTTTCCTCGCCCCTGTCTTTTCCCAGCCTGTAGATCCAAATCTCCTGTCCAAATCGGCCCAGGAATTTTCACTGCGCCCAGTAAGCTCACCATGGCAATACGCTGTGGAGCGCTTCAACAGCACTCTGTCTATCAACTCCCCTAAGGCGATCCCCTTCACTAGCTCAGGGGGGCTTGAAGAGTTTATAGCCTCAGCAATGCAAGCGCAACTAACAGCTCAAAAAACGAGATCTAAGGCATTGGATAAGATTAATGCTATTATTGACAGGATATCTTACTATAAAGGGCCGATTGATACTTTATCGCAAACAAGCCAGGAGGCTATGTTTGCGTGGGGAAGCCTCAAGTTCCTCATGGAGTTAGTTGGTAGTGAGAAAAAAGTGTCAAACAGGTTGGCCGAGGCAATCGCAGACGTGGTGGATATCTTTGGGAGATGTGAGATTTATGCGAGGTTGTTTGCTAGCAACAAAAGAGTAATTGAGGGAATTGGGACGCTTTATGGAGATGTGCTGAGTTTGCTAGTCGGGGCTACGAGGTTTTATGGGAAGTCAGGCGTTAGTAAGTCTTGCGCTTCCCCGAAATTTTGGCCTTACGTGAGGCTCCCTCCTCACCCTATCTCTTACTCGTATGCCTTCCTTTATGGTTGATCTACACTTTCGCCAGTTCTTTTGCATTTGCTACTGACTTAATTCTCTTTCAGAGCGGCTTCTGACAGCTAGTGCGAATCCATTCGAAGTCAAGTTTGCTCCCATTGTAGCGGATATCGGAAAGCATGCGAATAGTGTACAGCAGGAGGTGAACGCAGCATTTCTCCAAGATCAGAAGGAGGAGAGCAATCTTCAGCGCATATTTCGTGAGGAACAGCAAGATGTACAAACTGACCAAAGGAGGAAAAACATTACTTTGTGGCTTCATCCAGCCGATACAGCGAGCGAGTTGCAGAAGCTAAGGAGGATTCGCACAGCCGATACCTGTGGATGGCTTCAGAAGAATGAGGTCTTTGAATCATGGACGAATGACACAGAGTCTAGTCTTCTTTGGATATATGGCATCCCTGGCAGCGGGAAATCGATTCTTGCTTCGTATATTGTCGATCAGCTCAAATCTAAGACCAGCAAACTAGCAGATCCATCTCCATCTCTAATATTTTTCTTCTGCAGCAACCGGAGCGAGAGCCGACGAGCATCCACACACATTCTTTGCTCTTTGATTCACCAGCTGACTCTTCAAAGACCAGAGTTATGGGAAATAGTGGACAAGGCTTATAGTAAAAACACCTCGCTAAGGATACACGTTTTTGAAGAACTGTGGGTAGTTTTCGTGGCCATGTTGCAGAAAGCGAAGAATGTGTTGTGTGTAGTTGATGGACTAGACGAATGTCAAAACCGTGAGGACGACGGAACCTTCGAACGATCCGTCTTTGCAGAACACCTTTTGGTATTGTGTGATGGCCTTTCTCCCCGCCATAACGTCAAGTTGTTGTTAACAAGCCGGAATGAACCCGATCTTGCGTCAACGTTTAAAGAAAGCAGAAGCGTCCGAACCCTCCCAATCACCGCCGATGATGTGGCTCATGATATTCGAGCTTTCATTTCTTCGACAGTTTGTGCAGATGAAATTTTACGAGGTTTTCCATCTAATACCCAGGAATTGATTGTGGCTACACTCTCGGAGAACGCATCTGGGATGTTCATATGGGCGAAACTGATGCTTCAGTTACTTGGGAATGCGGAATCGTCAGAGGCAGTTGAAGTGGCACTACAGAAGTTACCTCGCAAATTAGTAGACCTATATGACCGCATCCTGAAAGATATCGCTGATCGTTTCTCTGAAAATGATAATCTTCGAGACCTTGGCGGCTTCACTCTCATATGGGTCGTGTATTCTGCTCGCCAATTAACCATTACAGAACTTGCAGAAGCAAGACAAATCATTCCTGGATATCAAACCCTAGTTGAAAAGCGGAAGCCATTCTCACTTGTGGGTTTTCGGCGATTGATTCAAAAAGCATGCTCACCGTTGATCGAAGTTCGCGATGATGGCTTACTGCAACTTGCACATCATACTACCAAAGAGTATCTGCTATATAGCGCCAAAAATCTGTTTAACATCACTCAGCCACTATCTACCTTCCAGCTCGAGACAACGGAGGACGTTGACCCTCACTCAATTCTGTTTGAGCATTGTTTAAGCTACTTAAACCTGTCCACGTTCATGTCCCCGTTGCTAGGGATCAAGAAAAGATTCACCCATAAAAATCAATATAAAGTTCGAGTAGCCCACCCACTACTAGAGTATGCTGCTGCAAATTGGCTTGTCCATGCACAAAACTCACAAAGCAATCACTATTTCACAATCCGGAAATTCCTATCATCCCAACAGGTAGCCACCTGGATTGAAACAATTCTCATCCAAGCTGGTGTACCACATCTAGCCACTACTAGCGACTTGGGACCCACTAGTATTTCTAACCAGAATGTGGCAGATGGGGACGCAGCATGGATTAAACAATGGTTCAATAAACTGCAGAGGGTAATTTTCACTTGGGGAGGAACATTGAGTGAGACACCGTCTGAGATACATTACTTGCACCTTACAGGCCTGCTTCCAGAAACCAATGATCCACAGGTTAAGCTCCAACGGATGACAAAGCTCTTGGATCCGACGGACTGGAGACCTCCATCGAAACCCATACGAAATGGCGATACATTTGTTCTAAGACAGCCATATGTATTTGCTTTCGACTCTAACCGGAAGCGAAGCGAAATGGATTCGAGGGGCGTAACTCGCTACCATTGGCTTTCAATGCAGGAAATGGGACAGGTTTCACTTCCTTTGTGTGTCAGAAAGGATGGAAGAATGCTTACCATTACGGAAGTACAGATTAGCGAGTCTGGACAATATATTCTTATCGTGTGGCTCTCTTACGGCAGTCTCACCACGTGCGTATGGAGTATTAGTCACGATGGCTTCGATCCATTGCCTTGGAGTGATGATGGCCTAATTGATCACGTTGAAGCTGGCTCCGAAAATGTTTGTGCTATTCCTTACTCAAAGTCCTACCTCTACACCGGCTCCGGATTTTACGATTCACACCGATGTGCAGCATTTTCTCGCAATGAACGGTACATCCATACTCCTGGTGGCAGGTACGAGTTATTGACTGGAACAAAGTCTTCTGTGCCACCGTGTTGTACTGATTCTGAGGTGACTTGCGCGTCATGGAGTCTTTTCGGCAACAGAATTGCCTGCATAAGGTCTGGAAAAGGACTCGAGGTATACGAGCATGACGGCCGCGTAGTGAGACAACTATACGAGGAACGTCTGGCTCGAGCTACGATCAATGACTTTACCAAAAGCGCCCGCTACGTCCTCTTGAAGACAGAGAATCAACTCTTCAGCCTCTATGATGCCGAATCGAATGCACTTTACGACTTCTTACCCCCACATATCACATCTCCTTTTGGAGATTTCGTCGTGGAAGGAGATCTAATTAAAAATGCGAAAATTACACTCTCATTTAGCCCCTGCGAAAACTACATCTTGTGCATCATAGATAACTCAAGTTACATGTTGCCATGCTTCCTGCTTATCTGGTCTCTAGAGGCGCGAACAATCACGAACTCTCAAGCATTCCCTCCGTTATCTAAGACATCTCCGATCTATGCTGCTTTCGATCATGAAGACTCAAATATTCTCCACATTTTGGTGACAAACACCAATAGCTCGCTTGGCAAAGGATTCATGGAATATTCCTTAACGGATGATTGGTCCGCCAGGAAGAAGTATGGGACATCATGGAGAGACTGGAAGGTGGATATTGGCGTATCGCCTCTGGGCGGCTTTGTTCATCAAAAATCCTGGGCCCGACATGGTTATGAAGATGGGGATGTAGAACCCTTCTTTGACATGTTCCTCTGGGATCTTGGGCATGTTCCACCGATGTTCAGGGGACGTGCCAAGATCAAGCGCATTTTCGAAGGGTGGACAGATGGTTATTCGCAAACTAATGCATTTTGGGATAATGGTTTGATCAGTTCCAAGGTTATAATTCCCAAAATTTGTAACCAACTAAGCTAACATTGTTTAGGAGGCGTCAAGGTTCCTAGTTGGTAGTCAGGTTTTCGAATACCCTCCAATGCCAGAGCGTGTGGCAGCATCAGTTGACCTTGAAGGCAATGTTGTAATACCCCCTGCAGGTTCCCAATCCCTACTCAAACCAACTTTGTGCCTCAATTTCAACGCAAATCTAGCATGGAGCCGATTGATCAAAAAGGGTAAAACCGACCCAACAACGGAGGAAGGGCTAGAATACATCAAAGCAGATACATACCAGTGTTTCCTCAGTCCAGACGAGTCTCTGGCCTGTTTTTATGCCCTTGGATTATATTTTAGCGTAATGGATGTCCACACAGGAAAACTGATATGGTTCCACCAACTGGAAGGAGCTGCCCAACGTTATGTTGTCAGAAAACCACAGTTTCATCCCAACAGAAGAATCCTTGTTTGGTTGGAACAACTCGGTGATGACGGAGATGCTGCATATTCTGAGGAAGATTGTGGGATGTGGATTGTGGAGATGGATAGTGTTGATAGCCAGCCGATGAGGCTTGAGCACGGCGGTAAATAGGGCTTCCCCATTTCTCATAACCATGTATTTGCTTACATATAAAACTAACATCGACTTGAAGTTCACAGTGCCTCGAATTACCTCTTTCACCCAAGCGGTAGCGAGCTCCATGTGAGCTGTGTTGGCTCTAAACTCCTTCGAGTCGTCTGCTTCTCCATCTCTAGCAGCCCCATCTCAAGCTCCCCACCATCACTCCTCTGGCACTTGAAGCTCTGCCACCCATTCCCATTTCCTCCCTACGAATATGGAAGTCCGAACCCAGATTTCGGAGGCAGAGATCCGCGCATGGTTATCTACAGCGGCGAAATCCACTTCCTCTTCAACAGCGGCTACAAGATTTTCTTAGCAAAAGTGGAGCGAGATGGTGAGGTGAAATGGAAGAAAGTAGGCAGTAAACCTGGACCACCAAGGGTTGCGAATGTTTATCTGTGTGCGGGATGGAAGGGGGGTGAGGAAAGGCAGGGCAGAATTGATGTCATTTGCTCGGCACAAGATGGAGAAGATTGTCCAATTGTCATCAATTCTTGGATTGAGGATGAGGGGTGGGATGAAGTGGTTAAGATAGAGAGTGAGAAGTGCGTACTCTGTGAAAAACTTGGGAAGTGAATTTTCCTCGTTTTAACGGGCTTGCAGTTTGACAACCCTTTAGAAAATTTGGTCAACCCTATTCATAACTCTAAAACAAACTTCATGTAATTAGCCTGTTTCCTCGTATAGCCCGTTAGCGTGGATTTGTGGAAGGAGTGAAATTAATTCATTAGGGCTAGGTCTAAATTACACTGATACGGCTTAAACTCATTTATAAGTACAAGCCACCAAGATCTTGTTATATTGATGTAATTACTCATTCAATTGGTAAGAAATCGTTGACCCCAACACATAGGATAACAAAGGTTCCATATAAAGACTGTCGTTTACCTTAGATAGGAGCTTCATGCTCAATTTAGTTTAGCATCCCAAATATAATATTATTCCCTACAATACGATTAAAAACCTCCCAGTGAACTCCACGAACCAGGAGTACTTCAGAATTCTTGAGAACCCAACTTACCCTAGGCTTCCTGTTGCACGTAAGCCCGCGAGGAGTAGTCGTTATAAATGAGTGAAATAAGGTTGCTGTCGTATATACCAAGGTTTTAGCTAGACACGATTAGGGTAAATCAAATATTTTTTTACAGCACTAGCTTGAGGACTGGTTGTGTTGCAACTAGGTCTGGGACCTGTTTCAAGGGTATGCTTTAGCCCAGTGCCACATCTATATTATAGGCTCTGGGAGCCTACTTGTAAAATAGTGGTGGTCTTCTCCTTTACGGCATACACTCTTTTGACCCCGTTTACCTGAGATTCCAACAGGTTGTGTTGGAATTAACGACTCCAGCCAATCGGATGACTAAGGGTCATCAACGCAACGCGATTTAGGAGGGCCTGAATCAGGGTAAATCAAGTATATTGGAAACAGCGTATAGTATCCTGCTGTCTTCTCTTGTCTTGTTATTGTACAGAATCAAACTACGAAAAGTCTTCAGGCCACATATATAGGACAACTAGTGAGACGTGCCTGAAACGCACGTGCTGGAGCAAGCACTTGCCTGAGGCCTCCAGGCCTCACATCAACAGGTTGTCCCGTGTGCAGTGATCACATGACCGATTTCACGTGGGGCGCCGACATCACATATATTGCCTACTGTTAATTATCTGTTGCTGTCTACAAGATAAAATACGAGAGTCTTCAGGTCAGATTTAGGGACAACTAGCGATACGTGTTGAAATAAGTGCTAGCGCTAACATTATCACACGCCTTAGCGCTGGATATTTAAGTTTAGGATTAGGTGGTGACCTCGAAGGTTCAGCTGCTCAGGGAATATAAGCCAACTACAAACATATTATTTAAGAACTTAAGTCCTACGACACCTATATACATATCACACTTCCCGCTATATCTAGAATGGGATATCATTACCGAAAACATCTAACACCTATGCTGCTAGGCGTCATTCAACAGCTTTGGTAAGAGAGCCTGTCGATTTCTCGGCCCACCTCGGCTTGCCCGGCTCTAGGAGCAGGAAAGTTCTATGGAGCTAATAATAAGAGGATATTACTACTTAGAGTGATTAATAAGACAAAAAAAACCTTAATCATTAGTGTTAGTGATGGCCATCTTATATATATATATATATATACTACTTTCAGGACTACTAAGCCTCCTTCAACAATAATGGACCCGCCTACTAATGGTTCGGATTCACCTTAGCGCAAACTATTATTAGCGATCGCCTTTGCTTCAAGGTTGAGAACACTATCTTATGCGAAGGTTTAAAGTACATGATGATGGCCAGACGGTATGATAGCCCCAATATTGAACAGTACAGTAAATTTTCCTCCGCCTACTAGTTCAGATAGAATACTATTCTACTCAATAAACTGCACAGGCCTGATAGATAAGCTGCCTAACCAAGGTTCACTAGAATATGGAAATTTTGGTGGCTTATTCCCTGCGAAAATGCAACTAGTAAAGAATCTTAGATATTAGTCCTTATAAAAATTACTTGAGCTGTCGTTTCTCTTTACATGTACCCAAATATGGAATACTCCTGGCCCCCTATCTCTCTGGTATTTGGGGTTGTAAATACAAGTACCGGGGACTGCTTTCTTGTTCACCAGTTGATGGGTTCGGGAATAGGTATAAGCCGGGTACATGGATTAGCAATATTCAATATTTTTTCGCTACGTTGCTGTTAAATGCGAGGGCATACGCGGCACTCATTATCCCTCCTAAGCCGATTCTTTGGAATCCGAAGATAAGATCACACTAAATTATTTAGAAATATATTTTGATGATAGGTGGTTTGTATGCTTTTATCCCTCGGTAAGAGTTTCCTTGCTAATAACTGTTGTGTTGTTGTAATCTCCTGTCTAGTTACTGTTGATCAAGCAGAAGGCAGCTATGACATAACTCGTAATTCCTACCTTCACTTCCACCGCTTATAAATATCCTGACTGTAAAATGGTCACTTATTCCACTAGAATTTTCAATGCGATCGAGATGAGCGTTAGAATTTTGTGTGCCTACCTTCCCGGCATGGCACCATTACCGCGCCTATTGTTTGGATGGAAGGCAAGCGCCAAGATTAAAATAAATAAAAGGATGATTCAAGTAGTACGATTGCCAACAGATACTAGCACATCAAAGGAAGTGATTATTCACTTTTGGAAATTAATCAAAGCAACACTTGGCTGGATAATTTACTATAGAACAAGCATATGGGCATTCTAATCTAAACGAGTATCCAAAGTCTAGACCTGCAGGTTATTGAACTACACAAACTTGATAAGATATATGGCAGAATTCAAATTGATAAAGATATTCGGCAACTTTGAGTGGCCTCATCTATCCATGAAGTCCGGCAGAGTGTATGGAGGAGAGACTTGGAGATTAGTTCTTTTGTATTAGAAAGCTGATACAAAAACTAGCATCATGGTGTATAGCAAATTTTAGTGGTGGAGGTAGGGACCAAGTGTCTTTGAAGAGTTGTAATTTAACACTGTCAAGATCTGAAGCCGAGACAGATTCTCAGTTTTATCAATACTTTCCACCTGTACAATCAAGTGACCGAGGATGAAATTATCAAGCTATTGCCTGTTCTACGTTTAAAAACCTTTCAAATTTTGGCTTTTGAGATTTTGGGGTGTGCAGCCTCCCATTCCTTTTCAATTTGGCTTTCCCTCTCTTTCCTCTGAACCAAGGCGTGGTATAGGTCTTTATAAACTCCTCCAGCTTCTAGTAGATTCGCTGGCACACCCTTATCGTAGTCGAAAAAAACGACGTATCCCTTGCAATCGGCAACTATCGCTTGTTGCCTCAAGGACCACATTGAGGTTATCCCAAAGTAACGATCCGGAAGCACTTCTGTAATGTGGTTGGCAACAAGCAGCTATAGCTATCATTAGCAAATCTTCTGACATGCCTCAGATTTGCACTTAGCTTGTGCTATTCAACTTACCGAATCTGGATATTTCACTGGTCGTTTTAAGTTAATAGTGTAAGTTTTGACCATCACTCCAATGTGCCGGGTGTTCATCAAATCCTCAAATCTTTCCCCCAATTGTTCCTCAAATGACTCGAAAACACGAAAGTTACACTGA
This sequence comes from Tricladium varicosporioides, assembly GCA_021365295.1. Taxonomy (NCBI): domain Eukaryota; kingdom Fungi; phylum Ascomycota; class Leotiomycetes; order Helotiales; family Tricladiaceae; genus Tricladium; species Tricladium varicosporioides. Next base: position 25,029 of record JAJTIW010000063.1, on the reverse strand, counting down.
TTTACATAGTGTGGATATGCAGCATTTTTTACGTGCTTGAAGGGATCATGGTCATCTGACCAGCTGACGCCACATTCAACCATTGTTTGTTTATCGTAGCCCATAGCGAGGGCTGTTTCAACGACATTTTTGCGTAGAAACTCATAGGCCAAACCTCGATCGGGACCCTGATAAGACGAAGCTTCCAATGCCGATGTGAACTTTGTAGGTTGCATCATGGTGTCCTTTGAAGTATAGGTGGGAAAAAACAGGTAAGTTAGAAAAAATCTGTCATAAGTATAGTAAAGTAGATCAAAGCTCTACCTTTTCCCCACAGATGGCGAAGGCAACCTCCTACCATTTTAGTCAAGCTTATAGCGACACTAGACATCATAAAATTGTTGTAATTGGTGTCGGGTATCGAAGAACTAATTGAGAAAGATATTATCCAGTTGGATGGCCTTACCAGGGGGGTTGTGAAGCAGGGGTGATATCCGCAGAACTCGTAAATCTGACACTGTAGGATCGTATCACTCCTGCATCTCCGAATGCATGTAATGTTTGTTAGTAGGCTTCGCATCTCCTAATTCATACGATGTTTGTTGGTAGGTACAGTCGGGCCTACTTTCCTTATATGATAATATCTGCAAAACAACACTGCCATCCTCGCCAATTGTAGTGTGCGCATTTAACTTGCATATTCACCCATCACTTGATGGGAATAGAAACACGGCAATTTAACATGCTCACACTCGCTTGGTAGCAAAGACTTTTTGAGACGCTGGGCTTTAGAGCACAACTTCTAGAGCTAGACAGAAAATCGACAAATATCTCTGCAGAATAATACCAATAGGAAGTTTTCTGCCATTATCAAAATGATGGACCAGGCTGAGGAATTGAATGTGCTTTGACCAACGATTATTGACGAAAGAGTAAAGTACGAGCCAGCAAGATCCTTTTGCCTTCTCATCGAATCAACAAATATCGAAAAATATCTCAAAATTATTTCTTATCAGGACTAAACTAATACCATTATTATTCCGCGTGCCACAAAAGCAAGCTACCAAGTATTTTGTTTTCTTTGAAATATGCGAACTACTAGCTAACGAAGTTGCGAGGCAGTACTTCTATCCCCACGAAATTCGATTGTGGGCCAATTAAAGCTACTTGACGCTGTCGAGTGCCAAGTTGTGCCAAAGGCTAAGGATTTCTCGGTTATTGATCATCTAGTTTTAGCGATCAGCTCGAAAAGAAGTCTCTGTGTTTTGCCTTTTGAGACAGTTGAACGCTGGTTAGAGCCAAAAAAAAAAAAGCCCTGAAGTATTCATTTGTCGGAAAACTCAACAATGATGTTGACGCAAATCGACCCTTTGTAATTCTTCACACTTCTGGGTCAACAGGTCAGTCCTTATCTACTCACTGTTTCTTCATACGCTGACTGTATCATACAGGCTATCCAGAACCAGTCATCTACACGCACCGTATCTTACATGGCTTAGTCCCCAAAAGATTGTCTCCGAAGCCCCCGCTCTAGCAGTAAGCAAATGGAAGAACATGTTTCACTACGTTGCTTTTCTTACCTCACATGTACCACCTTACAACTTAATATATAAGAACTAGCTTTGACAATGACTGGATGGTTGGGCTACTTTGTACGAGAGTCTTGAATCTTGGATGTCCATTGGAACATGTCACCGATTCTTGGACCTGCGACAGAAATTCCTACCCCTGATTTAGCTTCTTCCATTCTAAAGCTAGATATTTTCAAAGCGGCAGTTCTACCACCTTCCTTACTCGAGGCAGTGGTTCGATATACTGAGTATTTAAACTCGCTTCGCACGCTAGAACATGTTATCTTGTGCGGTGTCCCGTTTTGCTCCACTATAATATCTCGAAAGATGAGCTCTATCGTGACTATTTATGCGGCGTACAGAACTATTGAATGTAGACACCCTCCTCTTGTTTTAGAGCCCTAAGAAGACTACGAATACATGATTTTCAGCCCCATCTCGGGTGTTAAGTTCCGCCACCACTCTAATGATCTCCTTGAGCTTGTGATAGAAGGGGATCCTTCAATTGCTGCTTCCCAAAAGGTTTTCTTCATTTTCCTCGAACTCTCTAAGTGGCCATCGAAGAATCCCATATTTAAACACCCTACAAAAGAAGGCATATAGCGCTATCGAGGTAGAAAAGGCGACATTATTGTCTTATAAAATAGGACAAGTTTTTAACACTGAGCAAGCACTGAAGGGGACGGTTTCATCCTTTCCTACGATGTAACTCACGAGGCTAACTAGTTTCAACCTATATTCACAAGTCAACCTAGCATAGAGATATATACGATGGGAAATAATCTTCAAAGGTCTAAGAGGTATTTGGCTATGATGTATCGTGTTGCCAATACAAATACCCAATGAAATGAAAGCTTGCATGCGAAACAGCGAAGATTGCTAGGCCATGGATTTTCCGAAGTAGCATATAGATCTTACGAGTTAATTATCCACGAACATACCAATATTTTTTCTTCTCAGATTGAGGCAATGCGTGCCGGAAAAAGTTCGCTGTTAGAAGGTCCAAACCCATGGCCAAACCCAGCTAACCTCACAATCTAGCGTATTATTGCTTTCAAAACTCAGATCTAATCAATGTGCTGATTTGATTTAGGCGACTACTTGGCTTTTGGTATAATTATTGATGTTGTGTACTGATTTAAATCTCGAATACTTAGCATATCAGACTGTGGATATATTTTACACTATCTATCCGTTTCTAATATTAGAGCTGGCATCATAATACCTCTGCAATTTCCTAGGAATACGTTTTTGAATCAATAGCTTTTCCCATTAGCAATCTTGGTGTGATGCAAGTTTATTGGATTTATTAGACAACTTTTAAATGTGCAAGCATATAGCATGCCATCTTCAGATAGCCCTACTCACTCTATAAAATACCTCTTACGTCAAATGATGGGAATGGGCTAAGGAAAGGAAAGAAAGAGCTCAAGTTTGGGTGAGGTGATAACACTCCCACCATCAGAATAGAAAAAACAGCATGACACAGCCTGCTCCTATGCTAAACTCTTACAAGAGGCCACTACAGAATAAACTAACAAAACGAATCAGGGGCGTCAGAGAAAATATAAACATATTCAATGACATCTGTGCCTCTTATCTACTTGAGTCCTACGACGTCTATATATAAATAAGCACACTTCTGACACTAGACAGAATAAAATCTGGCATATGACGTCGGATAGCTGTACCAACAAAGTGAACTCCAGCTAAGGCATTCAAGTGAGCGTAGTATATTGATAAATGAGGCACTTGATTCTAGAAGAACTAAAAAAAAAAATAGCTATTTATATGTATACGAGCGTTAAGTGATTAGTTAGTACTTAATAACTGCGAGACTGCTTCCCATATGTGTCTCAGGCGCACCATTTCCGTAACAGCTACTGCGTACTATACAGAATAAATCACGAGAGTCTTCAGGCTACATATAGAGGATGACTAGTGAGACGTGCCTAAAACACACGTGCTAGCGCCAACCAACGCATTAGGCCTCCAGGCGTCATTTCAACTTCACATCTCTCAGCACTAACATAGTTATAGAGTTTCAAAGTTATTAGTTTAGGTTGTAATACTCTATTAAATAATCAAAGCCGTGTCTACATGCTTAGCTACTTTTATGTGACACACGTTAGATTATTCCATTTAACAGAGGCTTATAGATCTGCCGCCTCTGCCCTGAGGCTTTACCTCGCCAAGGATAATCGATCTTACCCTTCCAGCTGCCCAGTCATCTACAGAACGTATGTCCTCCTCATCGCCTTCTGATGCCGGAGGAACTACGCCGTTACTTTTCAACCTGCGCATTGTCGCATTGTGACCAGGCCGGACTAAGTACGCCAGGCTCTGTCGAGGAACGCTTGCCTGCTCTCCAGGTGCTGTTAGGACACGATGTAGGGAACTTCGTAATACACCACCCGTCCACTCAACTAGCGTATCTCCCACATTGATCACGACACAGTCAGGCCGAGGACGAATATAGCGCCAGTTCAAGGAGATATTCTCGCATCCAACTGGTAGTATTTGAAGGCCACCCACCACGTGAAATAACATTGTTATGGTTCCAATATCGGTGTGGCCGGTGAGTGTCACACGGTCACTCTCAACAGCAGGTTGCGGACGACTCATTAGCAACCGAAGGGAAGTATCTGAAGGTTTGTCCAATGGACTAAGTGCTGCTAAGGTCCCAGGATCAAGAGCAAGCTTTTTGTTGAGATGGGAATAGACTACACAAAGGGCTTTATGGGCTTGGCGAAAAAATTCCTGGCAATCCTCACGATGGGCCTCGACTGGTTCCGGGTTTTCGCGCCGAGTACCTGTGCCAAGGATATCATCTTGACTAATCGTGTACATCTCCATGATATCGAGTTTCCCATCATCGGTTTTGAGTTTGCCGGTTGCCTTATAACTAAAAGAAGCACAAATATTCTGTCAGTTCATTGATTTATACACTACGATATTAAAGTTTACAGTTGAAAGGGGGAGGTCACTTACCCCAAAAGGCTCGGCGGTTTGTATGCATATTTATTTAACACATCTGACCCAAGGTCAAATGTTTCAGTACCAATATCGAAACACTTTTCTGCCTGTTTCAATAACTCCCTACCGTCTTCAGAGCCTCCCAAATCTAGAGCAAAAAATCCATGCTCTGTACATGCATTGTATAACTTCTCACTTTCTTTTTCAGCATCTTTTTGGAGCTCACTGAATGAAATGTCAGGGATGTTGAGTACACTGACGTCCGAAGGGAACTCCGGGCATTGGCTAAAGTATCTTTTTGTAGGCATTGTGACGCTGAGTATAGTATACACAGGATCAAAGTAATGAGAGAAGAGCGTGAAAACGAGGTGTAGGAATGAGTGTTTAACACGATTAAGGGACTCGTGGGAGGGATGGGGGGCGTGGTTGTGGGTAGGCTGTGTAAGCCCGGAATTCAACAACCAATGAAGAGAAATTGCTTGCCACAGTCTTTCGACAATTAAATCAGGAGCCCGAGTGCATAGACTCTCGAGTAGTGCATTTTGGTACTGTAGCTATGAACAGTTTGCTTTGGAAATTATTTTGGCCACAGTCTTGGCAATACTTCCTGCAATGCGGCGCAACAGACACCAAAACAGATATCGCTGTGTTCTAGGACCTGCACCTCGTGTGCTTACTGTAGCATAGATTAGAAAAAAATTCTGCCGTTACTCGCATTTCAAACCAAAATCCACCTCACACAAGTTGAATCCATCTAAGCCAAATGCTTGTTGTGATGTTACAAGCATATTTCCCTTATTACCCGGTGGCACAATGAATGTTTCGGAGGAAACCAACAATATGAGGGGCTTCATGCAGTGAATCTCTGCTTCTCAACCGCAGGAATACGAAGAACCAACAGACGGATAAAGCGGAAACCATGAGCAGCTGAGTTGTCGGGATTCACCCACATGTGCATAAAGTGTTGTGTAACAGTGCCGGCAATCAACTGCCTTCTTGAGTCATCACCGATCAACCTAGCCGTACATTAACATACACTGTAACGGAAAATTATCCAACATGGCTAGATTTTTGGTCTTCACTTTCCTGCCTAGATAATATACGGATATATCAAGCTTTATACTATCAATGCAGCACCTGAATTGAGGGCTGTTCCAATTAGATTTCCCAAGTATACGTTTGACCCAATCAGAGTCTAAAATCTCAGCTAAATCCCTTGGATATGACTAAATTATCGATATTTTGACCCAAAGACAAAAGTTTTAAAAATACATATGGATTTGACCACATTGGTCATAAGTCAAACAGCGTTATAGACGGAATTACGTCCTAATTTAGGCAAATCTGCTGTTGGTGGATACAATGAAACTGAGCATCTACTATATGATCAAGATTACTGTAATTATTTCCAACGCTATTATCACCTCCATAATACAGGCTTCAGCATGGCACAAATCAGCAGCTAGCTCTGGGGGCTACTTCAATATCTTTTTTTCGAGAGATGCTCTTGCTCCCAATATTATACTCACTTTAGCCTTCTCAGCTTCCTCTCCCACATCAGACCAACTGCAAGGGTCTGAGAAACAGCAAAACCAATCATTATTTTCATTTGCAGGTCATAAGCAGAGGCAAATGCTAACCTCACAGCGGTTTGCACTTCAATTGGTAGTAAGCCAATAGTTGTGGTTACTGATCGTAGGAGACTTTTTAAGACACTCGGGGTAAGACGGTGCGATAATTCAGACTGAACATAGTCGTTAAATGCGTTCGTCGCGATCGCCAAGCCAATTACGCCACCGAGAGCGCGAAACTGAGTGATTGCACCCATTGCAGCCGCTGTGATATGATAAGTCTCACATTTTGTCCTATTTTCTAGTCTCACCCAGGTAGATATGCATACCTTGGTCTTTCCCTCGAATTAGATATGGTATAAGTTGGACTAAGAGCCCTAAATTTGTACCGAGGCCAATACTTAATAAAATCTCAGTAAAATACTTCCCAAACCCTGACCGCAAAGGTATCATCGACATAGTAGCGGTGCTGATGATCTGGAGAGTGGTTCCCCACAACAATATAAATACTGGCGGCATATGAAATTTTGTTGTCAGTATCATTGCTGATACCGTACCAACAGAGTAACAGAGAGTAAATGGAAGCAATCGTATGCCGGCTACCAATGCAGTGGTATTTGATACTGTCTGCCATTCTTGAGGTATTTGAATAACTGCAACTGTAAAAAGAACACCATTCAGAAAGGTATTACTGCGAGAAGTTAGCACCGAACAGAGTTAAGAGTGTTTTCCCTACAGCAGTGCGCTTACAAACACTCGGTTCTTCATAAGGCGCCAAGTGAAGACCGGTTGCTGGGTTTTAATTCTATTTTCTATTATGTATTCCCACCACAAGAATATCGGAATGCAGAGTCCCGAAAGGGTAAGCAGCACAATAACCAGAGGCGAAGACCAAGCATATGTGGTGCCGGCTTCCTCAAGAGCACTTACTATCAGAGCCGAAATTGCAAACACCAGAGCTGATCCAAGGAAATCAATTTCTTTCAACTTGTTGAATTGAACTGTTCGTTGTTTCGATTTAATATTTGGGAAACTAGCGGGCATGAAAACTACCAGTAGTACCAAGTTCAGGACAGAGAGGGGTAAACTACGAACTATCAGCTTAACTTTCTGATTTATCGTGATTAAGGTGGGTGTACTTGAGGAAAAAAATCCATCGCCATGTAGTGCTACCTACTATAGCCCCCCCAAACAATGGACCGAACAGAAACCCCAGTATGAAGGCGACAGCTGTGAACGCCACGTATAGGGGATACTTCTGAGGCTGTACCATTTCAGGTATAATGACGAATGGGAGAGCGAGAAGCCCAGAACCTCCAATTCCTTGAAACGCACGGAATACAATGCTATAGTGGTCAGAATTAACCCTTGGATCTTGGTCTCTCAAAAGAATTGAATATTTCGGGAAAACTTACAGCTGAGAGGTTGTCTGAGCTCCACCACATCCCCCTGAAGCGATCATGAATATTACCAAAGTTGCACTAAGACATTGTCGTCGCCCCAATGTATCGCTTAACTTTGCCCAGATAATCAAGAAGCCTATATCATATTAACTTTACGGAATTTCTAAAGTTTGGGGTGACCATATACCAGTGTATGTAAGAAGGTAGGATGTTACGACCCAACTACTGCGATCAAAACTTTTCAGATCATCTGTAATGGCGACGAGCGTGGTGCTCACGATAGAAACTTCAAGGTTTGCGAGAAATACACTCAGTACACAACTAAAAAATGTTTTAGCGCAAACTAAGTTCAATCACTAGAGGTATCGCATACGCAAATGTAATTCCTTGTAATCTCCACCCCGTGAGATGCTCAGCAGGAGGGAGCTCGGTTTCGCCTGAGCTGCCTTCTCTTATTTCGGTGGCGATCTTCTCATCTTTAGATTCTAGGTTATTTGAGCTGAGTTTGAGATTCTCCACAATGGAAGAATCTTTAATTGTGATATCTCTTTCTCCATCCTCGATTCTTTCGGCTTGCATAGTGGTTTGCTGTCGGGCGGCTGGTGTACTGAACTCGGTCTCGGAGATTTATAGTTCTAGAATCTTTAAAATCCCGATAATTGAGCAAATATGTCCAAAAAGTGGGAATAGGAGTCGGCGTGGAGACTAGGGGTAACAGAGTCTGTACTGAAAGGCAATCCTTTATTCCCTTGTATAAACTGAAAATTTTATTAATGCCGCAAAGTGAATGCAGGTTAGTTGGTACGAACTGGGTGTTTACGCCGTAGAGTCATATAATAGAGACCCCCAATAAGTCATGGAACAGGGAAACATAGCCGTGCTATTTAGCTCTCCTATGCAGGAGCGAATCGGGGCAGATTTAGGTCAAGTATGCGCCCACATTCATGTACCTTGCAGTAACCGAAAATCAAGGTTGAATCATTGGGTAAACCATTCAAGTAGGGTTGGATGGCATCAATCGAAGGTACAAACACCGGTAATACCTTACAAGGTTAGGATAGCCGCCATGATTGTGAAATGACAATCGGAGTTTCTGTACACAGTATTATGTCCTTAAGTGCATATATTGGAGTACTTGTATGACCGCATCTAGTTCAAATCCATTTTTCCCACCTCAGCTCTATCTTTTCAACGGGCCTCCATACTCTACGGTTGTCGTCGTGCTTCTGAAATGTAAAGCCTTCAGTGGAACTGTATCTTGCCCATCATCTGTCTCCCAATTCTCGCCAGGTAGCCCTTTCGAGGTATTTGATCTCAGCTCTATATTTCCTACTCCACTTGCGCCAGTTCGATTCGCAAATGAGTACCCATACCTTTCGCGTCGTTCCATATGTTTGCGCAACTGAAAAATAGGCATGCATGCAGGAAGACAAGCTGCGATGACTCCAGATGAGAGCTCTAATATAGCGCAAATGGTTATAGGTCTGATAGCATCTGTAGATATGTTAGTCATGTCCTCACCTCTGTTAAATGTATAAGTAATCAGAGTTACCCACACGTCATATCTTTGGATGTGAGTTCATCCACGAATGCATTTCTTAGCGCGTTGGTCACCGTCGCTACCAAACCTAAACTCATTAAGAAGCATATGAGTATCTTTTTCCTTTTATTTATCTTTACATGCCAGAGAACCACAATTGGAGAGGCTGTCAAACATAAATCGACAACGATGCTGAAGCCTGATTGAACATATGCAACATTGTATACTGTCTTGAGTGGAATACATTTTGCGCTTGCCACTAGAGAAGGGGTCCATAATGCCTTCAATGGAATACAGGCAATACATAAAACGACGAGAATCGTGACTGTGGCCATTGTCATGAGCATCATAGCTGTCCAAATAACATAACGTAATGTCTTGTCGCTTCTGATTCGAAGGATTAGAAAGCTGATAGAGATTTTCGTAAAAAGTGTGCAAATAACGTTGTCCATTTGAAAAAATGTATTATATTTGAGAATGTCGAGAGTTTGCTGCTCAGGGTTTGCCAGATAAATAGTGTGTCTTCCCAATCCTAAGTTCGTTTCAAGGTTGATCAAAATGGCCCCGATTAAGAGGAAAATCTGTCCCATTCGTGTTAGTAACTGCGTGCTGGGAGAAGTGAGTTGGTATACCCAAGCAATGATAATGGTGGTATCGTCCCATCCCCAACAGTTTGTAATCGATAACCGAACGTAGCTTCTAACAACAATAAGAGATGTTGCTATCACTAGTAGAATATAAGACTCTGCAAGAATTCCAGGTCCAGAATTATGATCTGGCGGAAGTACTGCCTGGGCCTCCCGCGCCGAAGACATCGTGATTCAGTAGGAGTGAGGGCGCTGACAATGCTGTGAAGGAACAATGTCTGCTGAGTTGACCCCAAAAGCATTTAAAAATTACAGCCACACGAGTAGATAAGAGCTGTATGGAAATTATCTCTGTTTCAGAGGCATTCACAACCCTGTTTGTTGCCTCCCTCTATACGCCTAATACAGCATACACATAGCAGAGAGTGGAGTTTTCACATACTAGTAACTTGCTTCGGATTGATAGGCTATAATTAAACCAACAAATATGTGCCTACTCAATACCTGGTTTATATCGTAAGAAGAAGGTACGGGGCTCTTCCCCGGTACTTCTGCTTCGAGCCCCCCAGGCTTCGGCAGTGATAACCCTTGACAAGCCTCCGGACCTTCTCTTCCACTAGGCAATAAATATTGCATAATTCTCCGATGCGCTTCATCCACGTCGGAAATCCTAGCATGTTGCTAGTTAACTGCATGGCGTGTAGGGATAGGAACGCGCAAGACAGGGGCGGAACAGGAAGGTGGCACAAAAGCTAACGTGTATGGAGCAGAAAAGTCTGATACTAAGTACATTTTAGCTCCTTAAGAAATTTTGGGGGAGAATTCTTGTTCAGGCTAGTTCTCGGACTTCCTATCATCTCTGCAATGATGTTATGTTAGATTTTAGACTATAACATTGAGCCTGGTAAAAATATTGCAAGCGGATTCATGTTACAGACCGTATGTAGTACAAGGGGAATTATATGCTACAACCCACTCATATAATTATATGGGTAAAATTGTTAATCATTTTAGGAAATTGTTGCGTACATAAAATGAGGAGATGTGGTATAGCTTCACCACATTTTACTGTTCTGCAAAGTCTTCTTAGCACTCAAGCGACGCCCTATCAATGGTTCTTCGAATTGCCTTGATGCATCGCTGCAAATCCTCCTGTGCTCTCGCTCCTGGTATCTCATGCCCGCCGCTGTGTATATACCCATCCCTCTGTTTTTCGTCAGAGAGATTCCAAAGCGCTTCACTTTGAGATTTGAGTGTATCTTGGCGACCCCAGATATGGGTTGTTGGGAGGTTGAGAAATGCACCTCCATTTTCCAGTTCAATGTGCTCTACTTTTCTCTCCAAAAGAGCTTTTGCATGATACGGCCTTGAGCCCGACAAGAAGATTGCACACCTGAAGGGCATTGCAATGCCTGGGTTCTTATCTCCAAATTGCATTAAATAGGTAGAGACGAGAGCAGCGCCTTGTGAAAAAGCAATGACACCATCGAAAGGGCCTTCTTCTATAATATAGTTTGAGAGCTGAGAGATCGCGAGCAATATTCCGTCTGCTGAGGGGTTATAAGAATCAAAATATTGGAAATATTCGTCGTTTGAGGAAAAGAATGCCGTTATTTCTATTAGCAGGTGTAAGTATGTGTTTGAAATATCAGGCTTGGTAAAACTACCTGTAGCGACGGGGCAGGATTGGGTTCCTTCCACGAAGTGATAGGTATGATGGGTATCCATTTCATGGCGAAGTGATGCTAATAAAGACCAATTAATTATTAGTAATCTAGTGAGTTCCTAAGATAAAATTTGCATTTTCTGATTCGTACCTGTTTGCGTTTCAAGGACATGGCTATTCGTCCCAATACCGTGGAGACAAAGAAAGTGCATCGTTGCCGTTATTAACGCTAACAGCTGGGCTTATTCCAAGATATAGTACCGAGGCGTAATCGAATTTTCCAATTGATAGTTGCGAACTGATCGAGAGGATTATGAATCAGAATCAGCTGGAGGAAATAGCAGAAGTGAGATATTAAAAATGATATTGATCTGCAATTGTGGAGCTAGAAGGCGCTGACCAATACGCGACTCGAGCTATTAGCAATATTTCACACAGACCTCCCCCCCGGAAAGCTACTAGAAAAGGAGATTAAGCCTGAGAAAGGAAAGGGCAATGGCGAAGAGAAGGTAGTCCTGGAAGTAATAGATATCATAGTCCGCGAGGATGACCAAGAACTGAAATTCAATATCCAGGGAGAGGAGCTCCACCTTACCCAACTAGTACTACGGCTAAAAAGAAATGGGCGGGTAGGAGGGGAAGACGGCGTAGAAATCTTGATCTAATAGCTTTTGATAGGGCTAGAGATCTGTAACTCACACGGCTAGAAGAAAGATATCCATGTACGGGAGACGGGGAGTGGAGTGACAAGGAGAACATAGCCACAATCAATATAGCACTCTTTCTGTCTCACTTGCTTTATCCCTGTTTAGATCCTTATATGCGGAGGCCCTGGAAGCCCCAGTCAATCAAGGGGTGCGGCTTCGATTCCTGTCTGAGCGCAGGCAGCTGCAAGCTTGGATCATACCGTGTTGAATAGGTGATTTTACAGTTCTAACGCACGAAACCGAATTTTATACAATATTAATGTTAATTTAGAATGATAGTCAGGGCTTTGTGCAAAATCCTTGACTATGTAAGGTGTGCTTCAAGTGAGAGGGAAGGTGGGTTCTCCTCGCACTCTTTTCTGCATACTGATGGGAAGTAGAAATAGGCCTCCCCTCTGAAATATTTGTCCGCTTTATTTGTCTAACGCAAGGCAGATGCATTTGAAGATTTCAAGGGGGACGGCAATGAAGGTGGTGGTATCTGCCGAACATAAAATGGATTATTGCTGCAAGGCAGTTGGTCGGCTCAGCAGTTGTTTCCTCCCGGTTATAGGTCAGACCTGGTAAACCTCTACGCCTCACTGATGTAATAGCAACTTCCCAAGTTGGACTCAACGTTTCTTCTCCCTAGTCTAGCCAAGTTCTCAGTGGTTTGTTTCGAGGCCCTCGAGGAGGTGAAGTAAATTAAAATGATGCTGCGAGGTTTTTTCCCGCTCTTCCAACCGCCCTCCTCGACTACGCCCTACTATCGTGGCATACACAAGCGAGACTAGGAGATAAAAAATAGTAATAATGAGTTTCTACGATATTCTAAATACTGGGGAAATGATCTCGAAGGCAAGCTTTTGTCACGGGATGTGGGCCGAATACAGGACAGGTTAATTGCAATAGCGATTCTGTATCCTAGTATGTAGTCCTTGCAGAAATAGGTCTATATCCCTCAAGTATAAAGTAAGGTAGAATACCTGAAGATAACTCTTGGAATGAATATCACACCAAAATCTATGTCTTGAGATTCTTTTACTAAAATCTACTTCAAAACCCTATCTCACTACTCCCCTAGTTTTCTGCGGTTATGGCGCCTCACGCAATAGACGGGTCTCATACAGAGACGGACGATCGCTCAATTGCTTCTCTGGATAACGATCTGCTTGAGCCAATAGCCATTGTTGGCTTCTCAATAGGTTTTCCCCAAGATGCCACATCTTCTGACGCACTATGGAAGATTATGATGGAGAAAAGGACAACGTCAACAGATTTTCCTAAGAATAGGATGAATGTTGACGCAATCTATCATCCAGACCCAAATAGACGCGGTCAGGTAAGTTCTTTTAACAAAGGAGGCATAAATTTGCCATTTTCTAATAAACACTCTCAGATATCCGTCCGTCAAAGCCACTTTCTTTGCGAAGATGCGAGTACATTTGATGCTGCATTCTTTTCCACTTCGAGTACCGATGCAACATGTATGGATCCACAACAACGGAAGCTTTTGGAATATGCATACAAAGCGCTCGAGAATGGTCAGTGATCGCGAATATCCTATAACACAGTTTCACGGTCTAATAGCAGCTATAGCGGGTATGCCCCTCGAGATTGTTTCTGGGACCAAGACTTCAGTATATACGGGTTCCTTTACAACAGATTGGAGTCACATATCTTATAAAGATGGGGAATTGAGTGACACAACTACAGCCCTAGGAACTCAGTCTTCTCTTAATGCTAATCGAATTAGTTGGTTCTTCAATTTTACTGGAAATAGTGCAAATATCGACACGGCATGCTCAAGTAGTCTAGTAGCTTTGGATTTAGGCTGTCAGGGATTACGTCGCGGTGATGAAAATATGGTTTGTTCCTATTACGTGATCTGTTTCCGGTAACTAATAGGAAATAGAGTATCGTTGCGGGTGCGAATTTGATCTTGTCACCAGATTATATGCATACTTTAACAAATATGAACATGCTATCCCCCGATGGGCACTGTTACAGTTTTGACCACCGAGCTAATGGGTACAGCCGAGGAGAGGGCATTGGTGTCCTCATTTTAAAGCGTGTTTCAGATGCTGTTCGAGATTGCAATACAATCCGAGGCATTATTCGCAATACTGGTTGCAATCAAGATGGAAATACCTCCAGTATTACCTTGCCTAACAAGATTTCCCAGGAAATTCTAATCCAGGAAACATACAAGAAAGCTGGGCTCAGTATGCGCCCAACACGATTCTTCGAAGCACATGGAACGGGGACCACTGTTGGGGATCCAATAGAGTCCAAGGCCCTGGGCTCCGCATTTCGGAACTTTCGTACATCAGAGGATCCATTATGGGTTGGCGCAGTAAAAAGTAACATAGGTCACCTAGAGGGAGCTAGTGGAATAGCTGGTGTCATAAAAACTCTGTTGGTTCTTGAAAAAGGTATCATACCCCCGAATACCAACTTTGAGAAAGCAAACCCCAAAATTGACACGGAATTCCTACGGATTCAGGTATAGTTTCAATACACAGATCATTACCTATCAATATGCTAACTAAAACCCCAGTTTCCTCTTGAGGCGATCCCTTGGCCTGTCCATGGACTTCGTAGGGCATCTGTCAATTCCTTTGGAAATTCAGGAACGAATGCTGTACGTGCAAAAATTTAAAATAAATTAGGTTGAGGATTCTTGGCTAACTAGATATTATAGCATGTCATCCTAGACGATGTTTTCCATTTTCTGAGAGAACATGGTCTTGATGGGCTCCATCTAACTGTCCGAGACCCTCCAGCTAAGTCAACATTGGCATCCTCCGCACCGCTACATTCACTTTCAGACAGAGCCTTTGCCTCGCGAAACACAAACATGCAACACTCGAATACAAAATTACTTCTATTTTCCAGTCATGATGAGGCTGGGATTAAAAGACAGGTTGACGCTTATGTGTCTTATTTTGCGACGCTTGAAATTTCTCCAGATCAGTGGCATACCTACACGAATAATCTAGCATTCACACTGTCTTCCCGGAGATCATCTTTACCTTGGAAATCATTTGCTATGGCATCAACTCCCAAGGATCTTGTCAATCTAGATAAAACTATTTCGATTCCTACAAAATCTGCCCAGGACCCCAACTTAGCGTTTATTTTTACCGGACAAGGTGCGCAGTGGTTAGGGATGGGTCGTGAATTGATGATATTTCCAACATTTCAGCAAAGCATTTCGAAATCTGAAAGTCTTCTGCTAGAGATGGGCTGTTTATGGAGTCTAAGTCGAGAAATCCGCATGAGCGGGGAAAAGGGCTCGAGCATCAACAGCCCTGATCTTTCCCAACCTATGTGCACTGCAGTTCAAATCGCGCTTATTGATCTTCTAAGCGATTTTAACATACACCCTACTGTTGTAGTTGGACATTCCTCTGGGGAGATGGCTGCTGCCTACACCACGAAAGCCATCTCCGCTACATCTGCGATGAAACTCGCTTACTTCAGGGGCACATTGGCAAAATACCTATCGACTTCAAACGACGAGAGGGGGGACATGATATCTGTTGGATTGTCATATGAGGAGGCCCAGCTATACTTGGGTAAAGTTACTAGTCAGTGTAGCACCTATAGGCTGACAGTTGCCTGTATCAACAGTTCTAAAAATGTTACCATCTCCGGAGACGAGAACCAAATCGCTATACTAAAAGAACTTCTAGATTCCGAGAAGATCTTCAACCGAAAATTGGGCGTAAATGTTGCGTACCACTCACCACATATGCAAGTTATCGCAGAGGAATATCGTACAATGATCCAGATCCTGGAAAGTGGAGATCCCGATTCCAAAAATATCGCTATGTTGTCATCGGTGACTGGGGAGATAGTGCCCAGAGAGGTCCTATTGTCCCCTGATTACTGGGTTCTGAATTTAGTTTCCCCAGTCAAGTTTTCCGATGCAATTCAGAACCTTTTCTCCAAATCTGCACACAGAGTTCGTAGGAAGCTTGACCTCAGCCATCGCAACTATTTCCATGTCAACATGTTACTAGAGGTTGGTCCTCATTCTGCGTTGCAAAGACCAATCAAGGAGATATTGGATGATTATCTTGGAGTAACGGGAAAGATTAGTTATGCCTCTCTTTTGATAAGGGAAAATTCGGCAATCAACACAGTGCTTAACGCAGTTGGCCAAATCAAATGCCTCGGATACCCCGTCAACCTAGAACGGATCAACAATTACGGTATGAAACATCGCCAGGCATTCATGGCGTTGCCTGATTTGCCAGCATATATCTTCGACCATTCTAAGAAATATTGGGCTGAGTCAAGGCTTAGTGCTAGGTACCGTACGCATCATCAGGGAAAGTTGGATCTCTTGGGCAAGCCAGTCCCAGATTGGAATCCCATGCAGCAAAGATGGCGCAATATTCTTGGTGTTTCAGAGATGCCCTGGATGGAAGACCATGTGATCAATGGGTCATTAATATATCCAGGAGCTGGTATGCTTGTGATGGCTATCGAGGCCGCAAACCAAATCTCCAACAGCTGTGATAATGTTTTAGGATTTGAGCTTAAGGATGTCTCATTTCCCAAGCCACTCAATATCCTACAAGACTTTGGAGGTATTGAGACCCAACTCTCCATAAATATGGCCCAAGAATCGTCAAAACCCCTGGAGACATGGTCTGAGTTCAGATTGTTTTCGTATCACCAAGACTTGTGGAGCGAATGTTGCTGTGGTTTCATCCGCGTCAAGTACGAAACAAATCCCGCCAAATTTAACCAAATAAAGGAAGATTTAGAGGAGCTTCGGGCACGCCAGCAGGTTGCAGATTCCATGACACAATTATGCGAAAGAACAATTGACCCTGTCTTATTTTATGGAATGATGGGTAAAAGTGGCCTTAAATTCGGCCCCACCTTCCAGCGTCTCATGAAAGGGGCATATGGGAAAGATGATCAAGCTGCGTTAACTATCTCGCTATATCAATGGCCGGAACAGGAATACCCCCAGGATCACGTCATACACCCTACCTCCCTAGATGCTATATTTCATGCGGCATTTGTTGGGCTCGTTAAAGGGGGGGAGACAGGTATGCCTACCATGATTCCAACATTTTTGCGGAGTCTTTTTATAAGCAAGACCGGGCTCCATTTTCCCGAGAACGCTGAGATAGAAGAATGCTCCTGGAAAGTGGTGGAGAGCAGTATTGCAACAGAATTTAGTGGATTTGCTCTTAATTCATCAAGGGATAAAATCCTTGTGCAATTTGATGATTTGAAGGTAACAAACATTGGTGACTACCAGACAGATTTCGCCAGCAAAAACCACCCGGTTACTCAGAGAGCATATAATATTGAGCATCAACCAGATCCAAGGTTCTTGAATGATGAATTAACGATGTTATACTGTCAGCAACCACAACAATCAAACTGTACTCCTTTTAGTACCTACGTTCATATGATCGGACACAAAAATCCCAGCCTCAAAATCCTAGGTATCAGCTTGGAAATTGAAGAGTTGGCCTCTAATATGTTACACATTCTCTCGACATATAACGACGAAAGGGAACTCATCTGTACTAGGTACGGTTCTTTTTGCTTGACTGCCCAGTCCCAAGTTCTCCTAGACCAGGCTCATGAAAATTTTCAAAATTATTCCTATTTGAAATTCCTATGCCTGAAGATTGAGGACGATCCCACCAAACAGGGGTTTAACGAAGGAGATTACGACATCATATTGGCTTCGAACAAGGTCCAAGACAATGATATTTTTCTGCGCAATATTAGGAAGATTATGAAACCCGATGGAGAACTCTTCCTGTATGGGCTCAATAATTTCAATTTTGCTGAGAAAGAGGTTCCCTGCGATAATGGAACTTCCAGTTTACTATCAGAAAACGGTTTCACTGATCCGGGCTTTCAACTTTGCGCTTCGACACAACATCCTCAGTCAACTGTTTCTATTCACAGGACTATCCAACAAGCATCAGAGAAGTTGAATGATCAGCCAATTTATATCATCTCCAATCCCAAGTCAGCTTTGCAAGTTCAGTCTTCAGAGACTTTGGCAGGTCTCCTTCATTCGCTAGGTCTCAGAGATGTCAATATCATAAACCTCAAGAAAGCTTCGAACATGGAACAAATAGAAAAGAAATGTTTCGTTGCTCTCATCGAGCTCGATTGCCCTCTATTATACTCTATATCCCGCGAGGCCTTCTTAATGCTACAGAAATTTCTTCTGAGGGCGCACAATATCGTTTGGGTTAACCCACACGGGGGGTTAGGGACTGGCAAACCAGAGTACGGCTTGATGCAAGGCTTTTCGAGAGTCCTTCGTAATGAATTTAGTGATCTTCGCTTGACAACCATATCATTCGAACTTCAGGAAAAATTATCTGGGCGGCAGCTTCAGAGCTTGGTTCAAGTTCTAATAACTAACCACTTGGCTACAAACACCATAGATGGAGATATGGAATTCACCGAAATCAACGGGGCCCTCGCGATCCCGCGGGTAACCCCAGCCAAGCAAGCAATGTACGAAATAGAGAGAAGATCAAGGCCCCTGCAGTCTGGAGTGACTAAAGTGCAAGACGCACCGCCTCTCAAATTGACTATGGGTACATTAGGGCTTCTCGATAGTCTTCATTTCATAGAAGACAAGTCTTCCTCTGAGCAGCTACTTGAAGACGATGAGATTGAAATTCAAGTAAAGGCTATCGGGATGAATTTTAAAGACTGCCTCATCGCCCTAGGCCAATTATCAAACACAAAACTGGGGCAGGAATGTGCAGGAATTGTCACTCGCGCAGGCACAGAGACTGAGTTCGCACCAGGCGACCGAGTGGTTATTGTCGGAGCCGAGACCTTCAAGACATTCGTTCGGGGTAAAGCCAATGGTGCCGTTAAAATACCTGAAAGTATGTCGTTTTCAACAGCTGCTGCAGTTCCGGCACAGTTTGGCACTGCTTGGGAGGTCGTCCATAAACTTGCACGACTACAGACAGGCGAAAGCATCTTAATTCATTCAGCTGCAAGTGGAACCGGACAGGCTGCCATACAAATCGCCAAATTGATTGGCGCAACTATCTTTGCGACTGTTGGCTCCCAAAGTAAGAAACAGCTTTTGATAAATGAATACCTCATTCCAGAAGAAAATATCTTCTACAGCCGTGACATTAGTTTTGCGAAGGGCATTAAGCGTGTGACGAAGGGAAGGGGGGTGGTGTCACGGCCAGCTAAAACCTACGTTTACCTAGGCAACCGAGTATCACTGGATCTTTCATATATCGTAAGCTCTTCGCCGGTGTAATAATAGTATTATCATTCGATAAACTAATCGCTAAGGAAGGAAAGAAGAGCTTGAGTTTTGGTGGGGTGATAATAACCCCTCCAACGGGATAGAATATACAGCGTGACACAGGCTGCTCCCATGCTGAACCCTTACATTGCCCCCTCCCTTCCTGCAGCTGGCCTCCAGCTGGCTCTCCGCCGGCCGGCCGCCAGCGTTATCCACACTTATGACTCCTATAGAAATAAGAGAATTTAATAATTGAATTTCAACTTTGACTCCTTAACCCCTATATAAAGGTAGTACCTTATTAGGCTCAGGCCACAATAGTTAGGGCTAAGCCTCAATATAAGGTTATAATTTTTTCGCTTCATTAGTTGTTTGTTGATTCCTTCAACTTTCAGCCTCCAGTAGCTATAACTACAGCTTATAATATCAAAGAATATATCTTTAATATAATAAGTATAATCTAGAATTATTTCTAGTATTGCCAGCTAATATTCTATAGTCTCTACACATAGCAGAAGAGCTGCGGCACGTGTAACAAAGAAAGGCAAGAAAGCTACGACACAAAAAAGAAATATTCGGAAGACTCCTCAAAGTTCCAAGGGCAAGAAGAGAGATAAATTTGTCGTTGAATCCTCTGAAGTTAGCTACTTCTATTACTTTTGAAACAGGTCTAACAATTTCTAATAGAATAAAAATGAAGTAGGCTCCTCTAGCAATTTGCTAGTAGTCTACCAGCCTTTCTCAAAATTAAAATTAAACCTTAGAGTACTCAAAGTATATTTCGACGATAAGAATAACAATTAACTTTTGGGAGAGATTTATATTAGTTCCTGGCAAGAACTAGACGTTATTTCTAGTGGCACTCGTGAACCAACTCCTGAAGCTAAACAGCTAATTTGGGTTATATACAATAGCAAGAAAAAAACACAAATCTATATCAAATCTCGGGCTCCGCTTGTTAGAAATACTATTAATAAGCCTATTTTATATAAGCAATATATCTCTAATATAATTATATTTCTAGATTTAGTTTATATTACAAATCCCAAGGTTACCTCTAAGGCTTATACTGACTATAGAAAAAAACAAAAGTTATATAACTTAGTAGGTCCTGTCGTTCGTTAGTACTTTGCTAGCTAATATATTTGTAGATTTTATTTGTCTTTTACTTAGCTCTTTAACTTTTTATTAATACTTATACAGAATTCCTTGCTAAAAATATTTCAGAAAAGGTCTTCTCAAATCGCTATAATAAGTTTCACGATATAAAGCTCAAATATTTATATAACAGAAAGAAGTTAGAGTTAGAAGCAAAGTAATCTCTCTAAAAGCCTAATAAGAAAGTTATAATTAAGTCGACTAATATTCTTGAAAAATCTCTTCAATATATCGCTGGCTATTCGCAGGAGACTTATAGTAATATTAATAAATTATATAATATAGCTCGAGAAATTCTATCGGAGCTTCGTGATTTATATTCTATAGATAGCTCCAACTATTCGCTAGCTATATACTAACTAGAATTTCAGGATCTCAAAGAACTTTTCAAAGGAAAGGTTCCTTCGGAGCTAGAAACGCTTCAAGATAATAGTAAAGCGAAGAACAACAATAAGGAAGATATAATAAAGGAGGATAATAGTAATAATAATAGTAATATAGAAAGTAATACAAAAGAGAATAAAAAAATTAAAGATCTAATATATATAGATCAATATTTTAACCTATAAACTAATATTATAAATATTGTTAATACTGTCGATACTAGCGGTACTACGACTAGCAATATCGAGAGGGAAGAGTTCTACAAAGTTGAGGCTTTACAAGAATAGAAATAGGAATATTCGGAGGAATGTCAGTAGTACACTAGTACAATGTTTTGAATAAGAAATATAATAAATCTCCCTTCTACTCTTGTCCCTAGAATAATCCCCTTTATCCCTTCTGATTCCTTTTATCACTTAATTTTTCTTACTATCTCATTAAACTGCTAAACTAATAACTAATAATATTAAAATATTAGAAAATATAGAAGAGTATAGTCTGCCTTGATTACCCCTGGCAACTAATACTTCGCTAGTATATTATCGGTAATTAGTATATAAAAACCCTAGTAGGGAAAGCTATATAACTTTAAGAAGTAGTTCTTTGCCTTTTGCTTGTATATTGCTTTGATATCTGTCGGGCTCTTTCTAGCTCGAATTCCTAAACTCTTTTCTAAGTATTCGCTAGCTTTTCTCGAGTTAATTATTTATTATTTGCAGGACTATATCCTTTCTATCTCACTAGCCATTCAGGCCTTCGCTATTAAATATATATATCTAATATCCTTTTAACTTCCTCTTCTTTAGGTCTATTAATAAGATCTGGTTTTATAATAGTTGTCGATTCGCCGATATATTACTAGTAGAGTTTAAGTAGTTAGATATAAAATATATTGTAAAGGTATCTATACTTGACTAAAAGCTTAAGCTTATATAATTGTTTATTAATCTGTTATATAATTTCAAAAGGGCTTAGAAACTTATAGTCTAGTTTCTTACTAGTTCGGATAGTTTGAATATTTCTTGATAAAAGTAAAACTTTATCTTCTATCTTGAACTCTATTAGTCTATGTTTCTTGTTATATTACTTCTTCTATTGTTCCTTTGTCTTTAGCTAGCTATCCTCTAGCTTTTTCTGGATATCGACGATTTTCTATACTTGTTCTTTGGCAGCTAGTATTTCCCCTCTTAGGGAATTGTCTTTGATTCCTTGGTATATCGCTAGTAATATATTATATTATATTTTGTTTGGAGAATATCTAATAGTATTATATTATATATTGTTATAAGCAAATTCAGTAAGTAGAAGGAGGTTTACTTAATTATCTTGCTCATAGTAGATATAATAGCAAAGCCAAGTTTCAATAGTCTAATTTAACCTTTCTGTTTGTTTATCTGTTTGTAAGTAAAAGGAAGTTGATAATTTATACTCTATTCTTAAATAGTAATATAGAGTAGACTAGAACTTGCTTGCAAAAACAGAACCTCTATCAATTACAATTAACGATAAAAGACCTTGGTCTTTGAATTAATACTTTCCGAATAGCCGGGCAAAGTCTAGTATATCGAGAGTCTTTCGACAAGGGACAAATCTAGATACTTTTGTGTATTTACATATAATAACAAGTAATATATCGAATATCTCTTTGCTATCCTCATCTATACTTGACAATAGGTCTGTAATAAAGTCAAGTATAATAGATGAAAATAGCTTTTCTAGTAAGGGAAGCGTCTGTATCTCGCCGGCCCTTCGATAATACCTAGCTTTCACCCTCTGATAAATATTATAGCCGCGAACATATAATTTAGTATTACTAGCTAGCTCAGGCTAATAATACTTTTGTTTTACTAGGGCTAGAGTCTTCCTCTGCCCAAAATAACCTGCAAGTAGATTATTATAATAGATTTTCAGGATTTCTAAATATATAGTATTATCTAGCAGAACATAAGCCTTTTTCTAGTATCTCAATAGATCATCTTGATCTAGATCCCAGTCTACTAGATCTTACTTTATAGTTAACCCTCTATTCGCTTTATATATAAGCTTGCTCTTCTCTATAACTAAGACGTTCCCTAACTATAGCCCTTTTAAAAGAGGTAGTAACGAGTCGGAAGGAGTCGAATATAAATCTTTAGTAGTTATAGTATTTATAACTATAAGCCTAGAAATAATACTCCTGGCGAGGTACTAGAAAATCTCTGATTTATACTTAATATAAATAATATCTAACTCACGCCTAGCGTAAGTAATAGAAATTATTATAATAGTAAGGTTAGAAACTCTAACTATTTTCTAGCGAACTATTGGAACTTTACCCTTATAGTAAACTTCAATTGAACTACTTATATCAAGGTACAGTCCTCTTTCTCGTACTATCCTTAGCTTTTGTTGAAATATCAGTAATATTATATTCTCGTTATCTATTATAATATAGTCCGGTTGTCTTGAAGGTCCATCAGCTAGGTTCTTCTTGCTAGCTCTATACCGAATTACAAAATTATATATAAATATCTCTAGAGCTTATCTAGCTTGCCGCCGGCTAAGAGTCTTCGTTGTTGTAAAATATCGCAAGTTATTATAATCAGTAACGATATTAATAAAGTATTATACCCCTTCTAGATAATATCTCCAATACTCAAAACTTTTAACAATCGCTAGAAGCTCTTGGTCGGGGGTATTATAGTTTTCTTGGATTAAATCTATTTTTTTACTAAAAAATATAACTAGATACCAAATAGTAGTCCACTGACTAATCTCTGGCTATATATCTAGTTAAGAAAATATATTAGCTATAGCTTTTCTAGAGGTATTAGTCTCAACCCAAGATAGTTTTGCAGGGTCGAAATAGATTAATATTAGAGTAGTAGTAAAAGTATTTTAAAGTATCGCGAATATAATTCTCTGCTCACTTTGCTAGATATCCTCAAAGGACCCTGTCTTTATTCTTTTTATACTCCCTTTTATTAGACTAGTCAATGGCCTAGCAATAGCTGAGTATTCTCTAACAAATCGTTAATAAAAGTTAGCAAATTCTAGAAATACTTGTATATCTCTAAATGATTCTAGCTCTGGCTATTTTCTAACTATAGATATATAATTTGGCTCTATTGATATACCTTCTGGGGATATAATAAATTCAAGAAAATCTATTACTTTAGTTCGGAACTTGTATTTTGACAATTTAGTATATAGCTTAAACTGTCAGAGTTGTTCTAGAATAGTTTTTATATACTCCGTATACTTGGTTTTATCTGAGGAGTAAACAAGGATATTATCAAGATAAACGACATAAAAAACATCTACTAAGCCTTGTAGTATATTGTTGATATATACCTAGAAAGTCACCGGTATATTAGACAGACTAAACAATATAATTTGATATTCAAAATGACTATATCTCGTTCGAAAGGTAGTCTTTCACTCATTATCAGGGCGTATTTATACTCTGTAATAAGTATCTCTTAAATCTAGCTTTGTAAAGACCTTCGCTTCCCTGAGCCTATTTAGTATCTCGCCGATAAGAGGAAGGAAGTAACAATTTTTGATTATAATCTTATTTAGACCTCTATAGTTAATATATAAGTGTAGACCTCTATCTTTCTTTGGAACAAAAAGGATAGGGACATTAGCAGGGCTAATACTCCTTCATATTTATCTCTTTGCCTTACTAAATTCGAGATACTACCGGAGGACAGCTAGCTCGTTCTTAGAAAGGCTATAAACAGGGCCATAAGATAGTTATAAGTTACCCTCAAGCTCGATAATATACTGACGTCCTTCGAGAGGAGGTAATATAGTAGACTCCTGTTCAGAGAATATATCTTCGTATTCAAGGAATTCCCAGGGAAGTGTCGGCAAAGTACTAGTATTACAAAATCACGGAATCAATATATAGATATAGCACTTCTATTTTTGAATAGTAGTAGCACAATAGTACACTATTACAATATTCAAGTCTATTATATTATAACGAAAACGCTACTCTCTTGTAGACTAATCAATTATAAGGGGATAGACCCCTAGGAGTGATCCTTGGCTAATACTTAAGGAATATAGTAGTTACTATAGAAATATAGTATATTCTTTGTATATAAACAGTCGATTAGCTCTGAGGGACACTTTCCTTCTTTATCGAATTCAATAACATTTGTTAACAACTAAATCTTTGATATAACCAGAATTTAACCCCTCACATTTTGAATTCGATTATTTCTTATAACTCAAGACTC
>JAJTIW010000062.1:0-46061 GCA_021365295.1 Tricladium varicosporioides | reverse complement strand
ACTAATAAATTAGCTTTTTTATACCTTCTCTTTGCCTTGCTTTTCTTGCCCTTGTTATATAGCTTATTATATAATCTAGTAGTCTAATATATAGCAAGTTCCTTTTTCTTTTTATTAGTATAATTATTCTAAAGTAAACTTCTTATAAGTAATATCTAGTTTTATATAATTAATTTATTTAACTTCTCTCTTTTCTTTACTCTTGCCCTTATTTAGATCTTTAGTCTAGGTTACTATAATATCCTTGTCGTTTTAGCTTTCTTTTATAGAAGCGAGAGTTAATATTAATTGCCTTCTCGATTATTAGAGCGAGTTTAGTTAGTCGTTCTCCTCTTATAATATTATCTTTAACTTCCTCTTTTAGTTCTCTATAAAATTATACTATTAGGGACTTATTGTCTTAATTAATTCTTTTAGCTAGTAATTAGAATTTTTTAGTATATATTATAATACTCTTATTTTAGTATAAGTTCTAGATTACTCTTTTTATATATTTCTTCTTATTAATATTCTTAAATATTTTTTCTAGCTTTTTTATATACTTGTTATAACTACTAAAGATTTCTTTTATTGACTTTTCTTACTTCTTGAGTAAGTAGTCTAGATAGTTTTATAGTTTCAAAATAATCTAGTTATATATAACTTTAGTTAAGTATAAATATACTTAAAGGACTTTTTGGTCTTTCTATCCAAAGGACAGTAAGTTTATATAAATATAGATTTTATATTAACTAATATATTATTATAGTTTATTATATATTTTGTCAAATAAATTAGAGTTAAGAACTCTAAATAACTTAATCTATTATAATATTATTATAACTTATAATAGAACTATTATAATTAGGGAAGCTTGCTTCTTAAAAGAAGTATTACTCAAGAATATTAATATAATTAATATTTTAGTAAAGGTTAACTCGTCAAGTATATATTAACAAAATACTCAAAATATAATAATTTTTATAATTCTAATAATTATTGGGACTATTATACTTTAGAAGTAAAATATAGAGTTTATATTAAAGAGTATATACAAGTAAGCAAGTTAATACTATATTTCTAAGTCTTATCAAAGATACTTTATTAAAGTACTTATTGAAGTTACTAAAGTAAGTTAAGTATAAAGCTTTTATTTAAGGAAATATTATAACTTATATAAAACCTTTTTACTTGTAGGTCCTACTAGAGCTCTAAACTTTTAGGCTTTAAAGCCCTTAAAGCTTAAGCTCTTATAAGCTCTATTCTAATTATATAAGCTATTATATAATCTCTGTACTAACTACTCTAGGTTCTCTATATTACGAGATAGTTGAGCCTTAGACTTAGATTATATATAATAATAAAATTATAACAAATAATTATATTTATATTAGTCTATAAGATCTAAGTAAGCTAATATTATTTGTCTAGTTTAATAATAATTTCCTCTAGAGGAATTAGATTATATAATATATAATAAATATTATTTATAGCTATATTTTAGAAAAGAAACAAAAAGTACTATAAAAGAATATTAAGTATAAGAGAATTATACAAGAGAATAAAAAATTTTAGGAGAATATTATAGAAAATATAAAAGTATATAAGGACAATAGTTATAATATCTCTAACCTCCTAAATAAAAGAGTACTTAATAAAGAAAAAAGTATTTAGATTTAGAGAATAATTATAAGAGAGGCTGAGATTAAACTTATTTAAATCTAGAAGTCAAAAAGAGCTACTAAAAGAGATACTCTATATATTAAGAAAATACTATAGGACTGATTATAGAAACAAGCCTCTTATAGACAACCTAAAGTACTTTAATCAAAAATAGTTAGATTTAGTAATAATAATACTCAAAAAACAAGGCTAGTAATATTAGAAAAGGTTCTAAGAAAAAGGGATAACTAAAGCAAGAATACTAGAAATAATTTAAAATATATATTTAAAATATTTAGAAATACTAGTTTTAGAAACTAAGAAATACTAGAAGTACTATATAAAATAAGCTATAGCTACAAAGGAGCTCTAAGCAAACTTTTAAATCAAACAATAATTCTATCTAGATTTATACTTGATAATATAATATTACTAGCAGGCTCTATATTAAACCTAGTAGGAAAGATAACAAAGATATAAAAACTAAGAAATATTAATTAGAAAATACAAGATATAATAATTGTAAAGAGTAAGGTTAAGACCTTAATATTAAAATAATATTAAACTTACTTTACAAAAGATATAGTTAACAAACAATTAATACTTAAAGGATTAATAACACAAAAGCTCTACTAAGTTATAAATATAAATATTATATCTATAGAAGTATATTCAAACTATTCTAATTATTACTCGCTAATACTAAAGATAGTTATAATACTAACTAAAAGAACTAAGTTTGCGAATATTAGAATAATACTTGATATAGAAGTAGAAGTTAATATTATTACTTTAGATACTATTATATACTTTGAGATTTTAATTATATATAGCTTAGATATAGCTTTAAGAATAATTATTAGTAGTAAGTCTAGATTTGTTAGTTTTGTAGACAATATATTTATAATAATTAGAAATTTAATAGTATAAACTAGATTCTATATTATAAATTGTCCTAGAATTAAGATTATATTTAGCTTTCCCTTTTTCAGAAAAGCAAGAGTTACTCTTTGGTATTCTAGAGACAATAAAGGTAAGCTAGTATATATTTTTTTATATAATTCAAGGACAGAAATAGTTACTTTAGTCAAAACAAATATAGAGACTCAAAAGGCAAAAGAGATACTCGAAGCTAGAATATAAAATATTATAGAAATAATATAGTTAAATAGTAATTCTAAATAAAATAATAGTTATATTTTTAATAGTTCGAAAAATATTTGATTAATAAAGTTAATAGAGCTATTATTAGAATTCTTGAATTTTCTGCTAAAGAGCCAAGAAATAAGTTCTTTCTAAAAAGAAGGGGAAACGAGGAATCTAGTAATTGTTTTTTGTCGATTAAGACTATAGATCTTATAATAAAGTACAAAGACTTAGTACTATAGAACTTATATAAAGAAAAGAAAAGATATATTAATATAAATATAACTTATAAAACCAAAGACAAGAAGGTTTAGTTAGTTAATAAAGCTAATAATATAGAAGATATTCTAGAAGAAAGGAGAGATTAATATAAGAAATTATAGTAAAGAAATAAGCCTCAAGAATAGCTTAGGAAATATTAGTAATATCTTATATCAAGATTTTTAAATATCTCTAGATAATTATATTTTATATTAGAGCAAATAAAAGAACTTAATATTGATAATATATTTTAACTAACAGAAAGAGAGCTACTTGAAGAAATACTAATTAATAAAGAGAAGGTTATTATATTCAATTAACTAGAATATAGACAATTTTATAAAGATATTTCTTTATTAATTATACTTAATATAATAGATTATAATATTTAACAAGTATTTAATTATTTTTGTCTAAAAACTTTATTATTTATAGTAGTAAAAATATTCAAAGACAAACTAAATAGAGAGATATTAGAATACTCTAGAAAACTCTATAGGAATATATAGTTTTTGGTAAAAAAGAAGAAATCTAGCAAATATAGGCTAATTAATTTAGTAATATTAATAAACGTAGTCACGAGAAGAGATATAAACTTACTATTTTTTATTAACGAATTTGTAAAAGAATTTGTAGGATATTATATTATAAGTCTAGTTAACCTCTATTCTAGATATAATTAGATAATACTTTATTCTAAAAGTAAAGACTTAACTACTTTCTTTATATTACTTGGTTTACTACAAAATATAATATTATTATAAGGAGCTATAAATTTAGTAGTATAATTTGTAAGAATTATAAATTTAATACTCGAGGATATTTGTTTAAATATAACTATATCTTTTGTAGATAATATAAGAGTAAAAGGATTCTATATAGATTATAATAGCAAAGAGGTACTTTCTAGAATACAAAAATTTATACTTGAGTATATTTAGAACCTTGATAAAATACTTAAAAGGATTGAGAGAGTTAGTAGATTTATTAAAGCTAAATCTTAATTCTATAGAAATAGACTAAATATTATTAGCTTTGTCTATAACTCAGGAGGCAAAAAACTCTCTATAGACAAGGTTATTAAAATCCTAAACTAGAAGGAGCCTGAAAATATAATAGAAATAAAAGGATTTCTAGAACTCTATAACTACTTTTGTATTTGAGTAAAAGACTATAAATTAATAGCCGAACTTATTTATTACTTGATAAGAAAGAGGATAGAATAATACTAAGATTTAGAATTATAAAGCAAAGTTATAAAGAAGCTTCAAAAAACAATAACTACTATATTAATATTAATAAGAATTAACTATATATCTAAGGTAGGCAAAATTATAGTAAAAGTTAATATAAACCTTGAGAGCTATAAAGGTTATCTTGGCCAAAGAGATTCCAAGATATAGAAAGTAAGACTATTATAATATAAGAGTAATATATAGTCTTAAGTAGAAAGAGAATATAATATTACAAAATGAGAATATAAAGGAATATTTAAGATCCTTAAGAAGCTTTATATTTAGATTATTGGAGTTTACTTTGTTTTGGAAATAGATACTAATATACTAATAGTATAGCTAAATTAGATAACTATTAATTATTCTAAAGTATTAATCACGAGATAGTTAGTCTAGATATACCTCTTTGACTTTAAAGTATAATATATATCTAAAAAGGAATATATAGCTATAGATATATTATCTCGACAGCTATAATACTTAGCTAATACAAATAACAACAAGGAAGATATCAATAACTAAATTCTAGCAGAGCTAGGAGCTTATAAGATTTGCCTTATAGTAATAGATAAAACTAATAATAAGTTAGAAGACCCTAAACTCTAAAGCCAAAGATAGATTCTTCAAGATATAAAGGATAGAGTTATTAAATTACAAGAGCAAGAAGAAGTTAATAATAACAAGAGTAGTTCAATTAACAAGGGATTAAATTATATAATATTGATTTCTGAAACAGAATATGAGAATAATTCTATAAGAATAATAATTTATCTAATAATATTAAGAAAACTAAAGGGAATAAACCTTTCTAAGTTCTGCAAATTCAAGTAAGAAATATTAAAGTATAAGGTCTATAAACAAAGACTATAATAGCTACTAACAAAAGGAATATTTACAAAGTTAATAGTTAACAATAAAAAGGAGCAAGCTCGAATTCTATATAATATTTATAATAGAAGTAAATACAAAGGAAGAGAAAGTATTTATTATAAAGTTTTACAATAATATTTCTAATATAATTATTATAAAGATATTAAGGACTATATAAAAATATATAAAGAATATTAGTTTAGAACTATAAAAAGAGAGGAAGAAGCTATATATTCTATAGCCTCTAATAGACTAATAAAAAAATAGACAGTTGATATTACTTATTTATTAGTAATAAAGAGAAAGAAGTACTTAATTATAGTCAAAGACAATATAAGTAAATAGATTAAGACTAAAGCTATTATAAACAAGGAAGCTAAAATAATAATAATATTTATTTGAGAAGATATTATTTGTAGATATAGAATTTTCTAGAGAATAATAGTCGATAAAAGTAGTAAATTCAAAAGTAAAGTACTTGAACTTCTAAACAAGTAAGGAATAGAGAGAGTATAGATCTCTATATATTATATCTCTTCAAATAAAATAATCGAACGAGAATATAGACCTCTAAAAGATACCTTTTCAAAACTAGAGAGTAATTGAGTAAATAATTTAGTAATAGTATTATTTACTAACTATACTATAGTTTATAGACCTATAGACTATATACCTTTTTATATAGTTTATAGGTGAGAACTTATTTTGCTAGTAAAATCGAGAATATTAATCTAGAGAACTTTCTTTATCTAGGAAATCAAGAATAGAGTAAAACTTATTAAACTTAGAGTGAGATAATTTCAATTACAAGAACAAGATACTAATAAAGCTATTTATTACAAGACTAGACAATATCAAGAAGAGAAGAAAGTATTTGACATGAGATATAATATTAGGACAAGATCTCTAAAGAAAGGGGATATTATATTATAGTATAATTTAATTAGAGAAATAAATATATCTTTAAGCTAAAAGTTAGATTTTAGATAACTAAAGTTATATTAGATTATCTTAGTGAATCAAGAAAAGGAATATTATAAATTAAAGGAGCTTAGGTCTAATAGAGTATTACTAAGAGAGACTTTTTCAGAAAGTAGGTTTAAACTCTTTCTAGAGCAAGAACAATATTTTTACTCTTCTAAGAATATTACTTCGGAAGTCAAGTCAGAGAGAGAGATCTCAATAGAAGAAGAAAGTCAAAATAATATCTATTAGTATTAATATAACAAATTTATAATTTAACCTCTAGTATTAATAGTAGAGTAATATACTTAATATATAGTAATTAAGAGATAATTTAAAGTCTAGAAAAACTCTATAAGTAAAATAAGTTCTTGGCCTTGAGATAGTTTATATTATATTTCCTTCTCTTTTTAGAGAGAAAGTCAATTGAGATACTTTTATTAAATAAAAAGCTTATATTATATTTAGTAATATAAAACTAACTAGAATTATAATTCTTTTATATATTTCTATCTTTTAGGCTAGAATATATATAATTTATATATTTTGCTTTTTAATTAAAGGTAATAGCTATAATCTAGATATCTAAGACTTAAAGAGGAAGGGTAAAATAATTAAAATATATCAAAGTAATATATAAAAGTCAAAGTTCCTTATAGAAAATATAGCTAGAGGTTACTCTCTAGATAACTTAAGACTTATATAAAGCTTATAAGAAAAAGATATTTTATTTATAAAAGATAATTAAATAAATTTTGACTTTATATTAAAGCTAAAGGACTATTTGAGAGTTCAAATAAAGTTTTTATAAATAAAAAGGTTAACTAGTTATAAAGTCTAAGAAGTACTCTAAAATTTATAATAGCTAATCTAGAAGCTACTAAGAACTTATAAAGCAAATCTAGAAAAGGAAGAAGCTAGTCTTAGAGTCTAACCCTTCGAATTTTAATTTTATACTTAGACTATTAAGTCTATTTTGAGAGTTTAAAAGGTCTTTTTACAGAGAACAACAATTAATCTAGCTAAAGAAAAGCTTGATAAGTATAAAAAGAAAGAAAAACTTGAAAAAGTATATAAAATAATCTACTAGAGTTAAAACAAAAAGGAAAGAATCTAGAGAGTCTAGATAGTCTAGAGGAATCTAGTAAATCCAAGAGATCTAAAAGTAGAGGGAGCCTGCTAGCTTAAGCAAAACCCAAGAGCAGGAAGGAAAGTAAACTTTGATAAGACAAGAAAACTCGAAGAGGGCTCTTTTAAGGCTTGCCATAAAAGAAACAATAGTAATTACTTAGAAGAGGCGACTTATTGACCAAATATTATATTTCCTCGAAAGGAGTATATTTGAAGAAGTATCCAAGAGATGTCCTAGTTACTCTAAGTATGTCTAAGAGCTAAAATACCTTATTAGAGAAAGAGGAGAGATACTTTAGTTATTTACTTATTGGATATTATTAATACTAGATCTATAATAGAGAATAATATATCTATATTACGAAAGTTATTCAAATAAGAAAAGGAAAGCTAGTAAAATACTTAGAGAAATTATTGATTTACTATTATATCGCTATCCCACAAAACTAATTGAGATCTATTGCAAAGGTTAAATTTTATCTAACTAATAAGTAAGAGATACTTAGCAAAAGTCAAGTTACTACTTACAGAATTTACTATTATCTGTCTATATTTCTTGTCCTTCGACAATATACTTATCCTCTAATTATATATTAATCCTGTTATAAGCGTCGATATTCGATAGAAGGTAAGGGCAGAATCGAGAGTTAAGTTTAATCTGTCGCAAAAGAATCAGTACTTGATAATATACTTAGTAGTAAGCGAGGTAACTTAGCGGTTATTGCTAATATTATAGCCTAGTATTAATCGAGGGCCAAAAACCAAAGAGATTATTAATATATAGTGTCAATATATAAGGGTATTAATAAAGAAATAATAAAAAGTTAAATCAGGAGGCTAAGGATATATATAATCGACGCCTGAGTATAACTCACATACTCTTTATAATATAGCTAGAGCCGAAATTGAAGTTGAGGTTATATTTACTACAGGATATATAGAATTATATAAGTAAAAGACTATAAAGAAAAAGATCTTTGTATACTTTGTTTTCTTTATTTTTTTCTTTAGTATTTCAGTATATTATACGCTCTTTACTAGATTACTTCTCGGGAGTAAGCAGTAGAAAAAGGGGGGGACGAATATAGTAGGGATTACGTGAAATCATATAATATATATATAGTATATTAGACCTTGATTTTTCCAATATTACCCCTATTACTACAATAATACTAATACTTAACAAATATATACTTATTTTTATATTAGAATTTAAGACTACTATTCCTTGATCTAACTATTAATCCAAATATAACTCTTATAACGTACTATTCTAAACATCTTTCCTTGACGAGCCTTTTTCTATATATTAGATCCTGTTATTGTTCTTGCCCTCTTAATATAATATAGTTATTTCTCTCCTATATTATTACACCGGCGAAGAGCTTACGATATATAAAAGATCTAGTAATACTCGGTTGTTTAGATAAACGTAGGTTTTAGCTGGCTGTGATATTCTAATCGCTTCAAAATTACTGCCTATCTAACCGATATCCTACCCTTACGACATTTCTTTATCAATTCCTATCAAAATTCCATCGAAATAGCTAGAGTCGAGCCTATACCTATCTCTTCACGGACTCGTCGCGTAGAGTCTAACTGCCAGGACTCCGCTGACGCTTCGCAGAGTCAAAATAATTCGAATATAATACGAGAAGAGTTTATAATGACGAGTAGGGTTAGTATAGGAGATGCCTCTATCAATATTAATAAGCAAGCAGGAGATATAGAGACCTCAATAGAAGATCTTGTTATATTAGAGGAGTATATAAGCAAGAGATTAGAGGTTCTTGATTCTCTTGTATCTCAGTGTGAGATTTGTTATAGGATCTATATAGAAGATTGGCCTGCTACTGTCAAAGAGGTAGTAGCTTATACTATTCAAATATAACGACTTGAGGCTACTCGCGAAGATTAGACGAAAAGCTAGCAAAGTCGCTAATATACTAACTACTCTAATTCTGACGACTCTGGCGATATTAGCTACTGACACTTGAGGCAAAGTTACCTCTTATATATAAATCTAGAAGTATATAAGGGAGAGACATTAAAAGAATATAATAACTTTATTACTACTTGTTACTGTGTCTTTGACTATAACTCAAGAGAATATAAGACAAATAAAAGAAGAGTAACTTGGATAGCGACCTTTCTTAGAGATATATTAGCAGATAGCTAAGAGAGGAAAAAGAAGAATACTTCTAATTTGCTAAAATAGATTACTTGGAAGGAATTTCAAGAGTTTTTGCAAACACTTCAACAAGAGCCAAGTATCCGGCGAAATATTACTATTACTTAGTTCTTTGAATACAAACAATATAAAGGAGAATCTATTATTGCTTTTGTTAGTCGCCTAGAAAAGTTAGAGGAAATACAAGAGTTGTTTATAGAAATTCAAAAGAAGAATATTCTACTATATAAGCTACGCTTGTTACTATATAATATATTAATATAAAGTAATAATAGTTTTAAATTTCAAACTAGAGATAAAGTAGTTACTATAGCCTCCTTACAAGAAGGTTACTAAAAAAAGTCTATATCAATATATAACTAATTATATACTAGCGGACAATAGTAAGCTTTATTTACTAATACAAGTCGAGGTTCTACTAATACAAATACTACTTTATATCAAGGCTCTCAACAGCAAAATTAGCTGTCAAATAGATGTCGAAGATACCTGAATTCGAGTAATCGAACCCAAGAAAACAGTTCTTATATTAATAATAGAGATAGATTTCAATAGAGAAGCAATAATCTAAGCTATTCAAACACTAGCGAACTACTAGCGAACTCTCAATCAAAACAGACCGATTCCCGATACAATAATAAGTACTATAATTGTTATAAGCAAGGACATTTTGCAAAGGACTACTTAGATATTATTAGCGCTCCGCCAGAAAAGCGATTACAAGTTGTAAAAGTTCCAAAGGTTCCGAAATCCCGGAATAAAGAATAGTAGACCCCTGGGGAAAGGGTTATAAAGCTTGAAGCTAAAATATATGTCCGTATACCTGATAGATAGATTGACGCTGTGACCTTGATTAATAGTAGAGCTAAAGAAAATTTCGTGTCAAGAATATTCTTGAAGGAAAATAGTCTACGAATCACTGGCGATAGCCCAAGTTTTGTAAACTCTATTTATAATCAGAAAGAAATTTGTTATAGATCTTTGGACATCCCTTTGGATTTTACGGACTATATCGATCAAAAACGTAAACTCAATATTAGACTATTAGCTATTAATATATCAGATATTGACCTTATACTTGAATATCCTTGGCTTGAAAGTGTAAATCCTATTATTAATATAAGGGGTTAAATCCTGGTTATACCAAAGATTCAGTTGCCAACAAATGTTATTGAATTCGATAAAGAAGGAAAGTGTCCCTCAGAGCTAATCGACTATTTATATACAAAGAATATACTATATTTCTATAGTAACTACTATATTCCTTAGACATTAGCCAAGGATCACTCCCAGGGGTCTATCCCCTTATATTAGCCCCCTTCCCTCCTTGATTAGTAGATTAATTAGTAAAACCTATTTAGTACTCTCTTTCCTAGATATCTAATACTTGTAGGTCTTGTACAAAGGAAAATAGTTCCCAAGTAAGTTTAGAATACTCTACTTACTTAACTAGGTACTATTTCGAACGTCCTCTTCCTTGCTTTTCGTCTAGAATCTTTTCAACTTTATATTTAACCTAGCTATCAATATCTATTCCTGAGTTCTGCTTCTCAAAGATAACTTGTCCAGGGAATGAGTTTGAACTAGCTAGCCAAAGTAGTTTCGAATAAAATATATTATATATTAATAATAGGATATTAAGACAATAGCTGTGAGTTTCTAAGACCTCGATAACTGTGAATTTTTGGTATTAGTAATCAAGGCTCTTTTTAGGTCGTTTAGTTTTAATATTTTCTGTTAATAACTAGACCTTGTCGCTAACCTTATATTATATTCTCTATTACTAATATTAATTCTATTATAATTCCTATTCTTGTTATATCTCCGCTAGTCGGGTCTATATAAACTCTTGTATATCTTGTATCTGTTTTATTATCTAGTCTACTATAGCTCGCGGGAATAGTCTTGTCCGAGGTTTAGTAGAAAGGTTAATATAATCTTTGTTGTTTATATTAAGCGAAGGGAAAACAGATTAGTTTTAACTATAAGAAAAGAAGAAGGGACTAACTTCTATTGACCTTGAGTCGCGTCTATAGATTACTAATATTATAATAAATAGTTGGCTAGCCTAATTATCTTGTTACTAATTGACTAGTTCTCTTAGAGTAGTTTTAATAATATCGTTTTGCTATTCTGTTATATTATTTATTTCTAAGTAATATACTATTAATAGTAGTCGATTAATATTGAGATTATAGTAAATATATTTCTAAAACCTACTAATAAATTAAGCTCCTCGATTAGATACTATTAACTTTGGCAAGAAGTAATATAAGTAGTAGTAGTTAAAAAATTAGTCTATAATTATTTAAGTCTATATATCTAATAGTACTCCTATAATAACTCCTTTCTTAAGTTGATTTATTATAATAACAATATTAGTATAAATATATTCTGTAAAATCTTTTGATTTTAGCAAGTCGATTATAAAGTCTATAGAGATATCTAACTATATATATTCAGGTATTAATAGAGGCTTCAAGAAACCCTGTTTTCTCTATTTCTAGGCCTTATTTGTATTATATAAGTTATAGTTTATAATAAATCGACGAATATTAGAGCTTATTTGGGGCTAGTAGAAGTCGCGGGCTATAATTGTATAGAGCGCTTCTCTACTAGGATATATATAGATATAAGAATCGTAGCTTCTTTAGATAAATTAGGTTTTAAAGTTCGTAATAGTATCTAATATTTAATAATAGTTTCTAAATAATATATTTCTAGAATTATCAAGATTATACTCGGCGATAGATAACTATAGCCAGGCAAGCGAGGGCAGAAATCGACGTTGTCCTTCTATTAGAGCCTTCTTGATCTCCTAGTAAACTAGATCTTGGGCTATATCTTCGGTCTATATAGCAAAAAGATCGTCTGTATATTGCTTATCTTGATTAATAGAAAGATTAGTAGAAACTTCCGGACTAGAACTACTAGTTTATCTTTCGGGGGTTAACTAATCTAGATTAATATAAAGATTAATATAGGCTTCTAAACTAAAGCTTTGATTTAGTTTCTGCTAAGATCTTGTTTATACTAATAAGGCTTATATTATATTTTCTTGAATAACTTATTCTAGCTTAATTAGTTAGCTCTCTCTTGCGAGAATCTACTTGTTCTAATCTATAGAAAGGTTTTGGTCTCTTTGTAATAAGGCGTCTATCCTTTTATTAGTAGCTTCTTTGATATATCGAATATAAAAGTTATAACGAGATAGTATTAATAACTATTATATTTGTTGTTCTAAGAGTTTCCTAATAGTTATAAAGTACTCTAGATTCTTATAGTTTAAGTAGATTTCAAATTCTTGTACTTTATATAGTTCTAAGTTTCACTCCTCAAGGTAGCGAATAATTACAAGTATCTCCTTATTATATATTAGATAATTATACTCTGTAGTCGAGAGCTTCTTTGAGAAAAAGGTACAAGGAGTTCAAAGTCCTTGAGAGTCTAGTTATAGAAGAGTTCTCTTTATATATTATTCTGATAAGTCTATTTCTATATAGATATTCTTGTCAAAATCGAATTATAATAAGAAGAGTATTATTATAAATATATCTTTAAGCTATTAAAATATTATCTATATCTCTATAGTTTATTAAAAGGTAAGTTTTCAAGTAAGTTCTATAAGAGGTCGAACTATATCTAAATAGTATTATATAAATCGACAATAGAAGTTAGTAATTCTAAGAACTTATATATATCTTTAATTGATTTTAGGGCTTTTATTTCTAGATAGTTTTAACCTTCTCTAAATCTATACTAATTCCTCTATTAACCTAATAATAAAGTCTAAATATCTTGTCTTTTGGACTTCAAATTTATATTTCTAATATAATATATAAGCTTATCTCTTGAAGTTATTTGAAGTATTATCTTGACTTTTTCTTTATAATCTTATAGTAATCTAGAGGAATAAATTAAAATATTATTGATATATACAAAAGCAAAATTATTAAGGAAGTCTTGTAATATCTAATTAATATAATATTAGAAAGTAGAAAGAGTATTTGCTATTCTAAAGGAGTAACAAGTTACTTGTATAAACTAAACTAAGTCCGAAATATAGTTTTTTATTTATC
Organism: Tricladium varicosporioides; assembly: GCA_021365295.1. Classification (NCBI taxonomy): domain Eukaryota; kingdom Fungi; phylum Ascomycota; class Leotiomycetes; order Helotiales; family Tricladiaceae; genus Tricladium; species Tricladium varicosporioides. The sequence continues at coordinate 32,544 of JAJTIW010000062.1, read as the reverse complement.
TCCTTCGCGAATCTATAATTTGTGAAAAGTAGCAATAATATCGAGCTTAGTAAACTATTTTGCCTTAGTAATATTATTTAGAGTTTCCCGAATTAAGGGAAGAGGGTAGCAGTCTTTAACTGTCAAGCGATTTAGTACTCGATAGTCTATACAAAAACATAGCCGCCTTAGATTTATAGACAAATAGAACTAGTACGCCCGCAGGGCTAGTACTAACTCGAATAAACCCCTTATCAAGTAAGTCTATAAGGGTCTTTCGTAAAACAAGTAGTTCGTTTCGGCTTATACTATATAATAGGCCAAAGGGTAGTTTACTATTAGTATAGACCTTATAGTCTAGGCTTAGTCGGTATAGTAATAGTTTATTTGCCTTCTCTGAGTCAAATACTAGTAGAAACTTGTAATACTAAATAGATAATAATTTACGGACATTTAGGACCTTATCTTTCCGGTTTAGTTTGTCTAGAGCCTTGTTGATATCTATAAGTGAGGCAGCAAAGACACAAGGTCAATTAGTATAAGGATTAGTATAATTTCTATTTTTATTAGAGCTAATAACTATAGTTACAGAGACACATAGACGATTAGTATAAGAATTAATATAATCCTTTTCTTTGCTTTTCCTTGCCTAATACTTGAAGATAGTTGTATTTATCTGTCGAACTATAAAATCTTGTGTCTACTAGTCTAGGCCCCTCCGACTATTGACTCGGGTACTATTGACTAGTAGTTACTACTTTCTTCCGTTGATTTGGATGTCTCTTTTGATAATCCAAGGATTTCTGAGGATAAGGTTATAACCTCCCAGAGGTGTTATATATATTTAGACTTGTTTCCGATAACTGTCTAGGTCTAGATTATAAATATAGGCCTCTGTAACTCGTTGTTGGGGTTTACTGTCAAAGGCTTCGATATTAAATAGTTGGACTGAGATATATTAAATAGTATTTCTACTTTTCTTCAAGAAGGAAGGGTTATATAGAGAATAGGCAGTATAGTCTAAGTTAACTATAATATTTGTAATAAATTCCTAGTTAATAATACTATCTATTATAAAGAGTTTCAAGTCTATATTCTTCTAGAATTTAGATTATTCCTTTTGTAGGTCTTCCTTAATTAAAGGTCGAATAGTATTTAATTTTCTGTCCTGGATATAACTTCGTCTAGGACTTATTCTTTTCTCGAGTTCTCTAGTAGTTGGGGGGTATAACGATCCTCATGGTCCTGACGGTTATCTAGGCCGCTATACTTTAGGAGTAGAACGTAGGGTTTATGTTAAAGAGTATATACGAGTGAGCGAGTCAATATAGTGTTCTCAAGTCTTATCAAAAATACTTTATTGAAGTACTTGTTGAAGTTACTAAAGTGAGTTGAGCACGAAGCTCCTATCTAAGGAAATATATATACTTATATAGAACCTTCCTGCCCTGGAGCGAGGGGAGCCCCCGAGGGGTCCCTTAGTTCCCAGGAGCCCAGGAGCCTAGGAAGCGCTCCTTCGCTCCTGTCATATAACTGTCGTTACATGATTCCCTGTACTGACTCCCTAGGTTCTCTGTACTACTAAGTAGCCGAGCCTCAGGCCTAGGTCGCACGTGATAATGAAATCGTAACAGGGGGGTATATTAGTTTTATTAGTCCTCTTTGGCAATTCCCGAGGGTTTTACCCGAATTAATATTCTTTAGCAAAATATTTTATTCTTTTATACTTAATACAAGTATTATACTTATATCTACTTTGCTAAGTCTCCTTAGAGATAAATCCCTTGATACTATATACTTGAGGTACGGGCTCTTAATCTATATCGCTTGTCTGATTAATAAAACGATTAGTATAATTAGATATCTTTTGATGTAGCTTTTAAGTCGACTATTTCAATACTTTCAAGTTGTCTATAACTATTTGTAGTTAGTCGACAAATATTATATATAACACTAGTTTAATCTAGACTACTATTGCTACCTTAAGTTTATATAAAAGCCCTTGACAAAGATAGCTCTTTTTTACTATATTATCTTAATTCTAATTGTTTGCTTTTAATAGTACTTGCTCGAACTTGTAATAAAAATCTCGGAATACCTTATTAGACTATTTGAAGCTATTTAACTTTCTAATTACTTTTTGAATCTTTTGGAGGTCTGAAAATACTAAGTCTAATTAAGTAAAGAAGATCTCTAATAGAAGAGTTTGAGAGGTTTTCTAATAGAACTCTATCCAAGAGTAAATTCGAGTAGTTGCTTTTCCTGTAAGGCAAGCAAATATATACTATACTCTTTCTAACTTAGTATTACTATACGTGAGGGTGTCTATCTTATATACCTTTATATATAAGAGGCCCCAAAACTAAGAGAAAAGGGAGGGGTCCTTGTGAGTATATTTAGGTTTCGGGAGTATATATTTCGGTCGATAGATTCTTGAGTAAGTCATTATATCTATAGAAAGTTCGAATATTAATATAGTTATATTTAGTTATTAGTTAATACTATTCTAGAGAGTAGTAATAGTACTAAGCAATTAGGCGTTAATATTCTACTAGACTTAGTGACTCTATATTAGCTATTCGATTGACGTTTGCTATAGTACTAACAAATTCTTATAGGAGCGACTCAGTTCTATAGCAAAGAGAATTTTATACTAATCTATATACTAATCGTCTTGTAGTTTCGGTTCTGATTCTTGTAGTAGACAGTATAACTATTCCTCTTCTACTTGCCTAAGGCAAGTAGGACAATTGAGTAAAAGACTAACAAACTGACTGACTAAAGTTGCTCCTATATATAGGCCTTACAGAGTCTTGAGTTATAAGAAATAATCGAATTCAAAATATAAGAGGTTAAATCCTAGTTATACTAAAGATTTAGTTACCAACAAATATTATTGAATTCGATAAAGAAAGAAAGTGTCCCTCAGAGCTAATCGACTATTTATATACAAAGAATATACTATATTTCTATAGTAACTACTATATTCCTTAGATATTAGCCAAGGATTACTCCCAGAGGTCTATTCCCTTATATATATATCTAAACTCAAAGAAGATTACAAGCCTTTATAAGGTTATAACTCTCTTAACTCTAATTTGAGTTCCAAGAAAAGAAGATTACAATATATACAAAGTCTATATATTAACCAAGATATATAATAGAATCCTGAAAAAGCTAAGTTTATAAACAAAAGTAATCTTAGATAGAATCTAGTTCGATATTATAGATCTATTTCTAACTTTAGTCCAAGAAAATAAGTACTTCCTACTAATTATTGATATCTATTCAAGAAGAGACTAAATATTATTACTTAAGCAAAAGAGTAATATATATAAAGAACTCAAGGTCTAAAGAGTTAATATCGAGTACTAAACTCAAACTAAGGTTATAAGTATCTGATCTAATAATATATCTAAGCTACTCAAAATTACTAACAAATAAAGAATTACTAATAATATAAAAACTCAATCGACAACTATAATATTATTATACTAAAATAGCCTAGCTAAGCAAAGTATTTAGACTATAAAAACAGATATACAAGCAATAATTAAGAAAGCTTAATTACTAATAGAATTCTAAAATAAAGCTATAAAAGTAGACTCTTATATACGAAATCGAACAGACTCTAGCCTAAGAATTAACGGCTAGAGAGTTAACCTAATATAAATATTTATAAAAGAAGTCCCCTCTATTAACTATATATACAAATAAAGAAACAAATATTACTTCTATATTAATTACAAGACTATTCCGCCAAACTAAAGGTACAACAAGCTAGTAAACCCTAGAAAGATTAATATATTTATAAAATACTCAAAATCTACAACAAAACACTTCAAGGTCTATTTATTAAAATATAGCTATACTATAATAGTAAGCTAGCTAAAAATAGATAAGAAGACTAAAAGAAAGACAGTCAACTTGAGACTAAAAGTTAAGGCTAAAATACAAGAAACCAAAAACATTATATTAGACTAAAAAGCAAGAGAGCGACTAAAGAAGAAAATAAACAATAATTTCACTAAAGGGGATTCGCGCAAAGACTTACAATTATAGCCCCTTACTAACCTAGATTAACAAGAAAATAGCTCTTCTAAGGCTAATATTACTAACTTAGATCAGCAAGATAGCAAGTTAGCTAGTACTACTGACTTAAGTCAACAAGGTAATAAGTTAACTAGCAAGAGCAACCTCAAGACTATACTAAGAATAGAGATCCTATACTTTACTCTACTAGAAAATATATTAACTTTCAATAATAATAATATCTCAGTCTTACTATAAATTACTCCTGACCGACTAACCTCTCTACGACTCCGACAAGCAAAGGAAGTATCTCGATATTTCACGAGATCTAAAACCAAACAGAAGCGATCTAAGTCCAATCTAGCTAAAAATAAGAAATTAGCCAAGATTACAAAAACTATACTAATATAACTTCTAGATATATAGGAAGAGCTAGAGATACTAAACAACTACTTCGGAAACTAAGTAATAGACTCTATATTTCTAGCAAAAGTTATTCAGGATATTCGAATCTCGCGAACTTATAGGGAGGCTATAAATAACTCTAACTATACAAACAAATAGAAAGTAATAGAAGCAGAAGAGATACTCTTACTATATATAAATTAGACAATATAAGAGATAATCTTATTAAGAAAAGCGAACCTTATATTATATAAATAAGTCTATATTATAAAGACTCAGATAAATAGATTAGTCGAGTATTTCAAGGCTCGACTAGTAGCTCAAGGATTTAGCCAAGTATATAAAAAGGACTATACTTAAATATTTATATTAATAGTTTATATAGATATCTTAAGATTATTCCTTGTAATAACTATAGCAGAAGACTAAAAACTCTTTTAATTCGATATTAAGAATATATTTATAAAATTATATCTTAAGAAAAAGATTTATTTTACCCCTTTACAAGAAATCGCAATTAAATCTAGATATATATAATAAGTACTTTATAGCTTATATAGACTAAAGTAAGCTATAAGAGACTAAAATATATTTATCAAAAAAGAACTTATTAAATAAGATTTTATACAAAACAAGATAGACTTATATCTATTTATAAACTATAGACGAGGTATATATTTACTTATATATATAAATAATATTATAGTCAGAGCTAAGAAACAGATAAATATTAACTAATTCTATAAACGACTATTAGGGAGATTTAGTGCCAAGAATCTAAGGGAGATTAGTAAAATCCTTAAAGCAAAAATTACTTGTAATAAATAGAACTATATAATTGAAGTCAACTAGAAGTAATATCTAACAAGTATACTCGACTATTTTAGAATTATATAAAAAACTTATATTTTAAAGAAAGTTTTAATTATAGATTATAAAGTACTATATTATTCTATAAACAAAGACAAAAGAATTAATATTACTAAATATTAGCAAGATATTAGAAGTTTAATATATATTATAATATTTATATAATCTAATATTATATTTGTCCTAGGTAGGCTAAGTCAATATATAAGCAAGTTAGTAGAGTATTATAGAAAAGTACTCAAGAACCTAATATAATATCTAAAGTCAATAATCAAGTAGAGATTATACTATAGACTAGGGGGAGAATATAAATACTTTGTTATATACTCTAATATTAACTAGACTTTAGACAAGTTAGACTATAAAAGTATATCAGGAAATATTATACTATTCTATAATAGACCTATCTTATAATCAAGCAAAAAGTAATAGTCTATTACTATATCAAGCTATAAATCTAAATATATTATACTCTCAATATATATAAAGCAAGGATAATAGATTATATAGATATTCCGAGACCTCAAGCTACTCAAGTATATTAGAAGTAATTCAAGAATTATATAGATACTAGAGGACAACCAAGGAGTATTAGTATTCGTCGAGAACCCTCATCTTTATAAGAGGTCAAAATATATCGACATCTATTACTACTATATCCGAGACTTGAGAGAAAAGGGTGATCTGCAAGTAGACTTTATTCCGACAAGCGAAATAGTTGTAGATAATATAACGAAGCTACTCGGAAGGATTATATTCGAGAAGTTCAGAGTATAGCTAAAAGTTCTAAACGGATAATAGAGAACTAGAAGAAGAAGAGAAGGAAACAAGAGGTAATCTGCCCTAAGGGGGAATGTTAAGGAAATATAGTACAGACTACGGTTACCTGACTGACCACCTTGGTTAAGCGAATTGAGGGCGACCTCAATCGGTATACAGACTACCCTAAACAAGAATAAATAGACATTACTTTCTGTAGACTTCTCTTTTTTGGAGTAGTTCAATATAAGTCGATTCTATCTATTAACTTTCTAATTCTATAATATTATTTTTAGTTAGAGATTTTGTTTCTTTTTATAATTATTATTTCTCTTTATTGTTTATATAAAAAGATTACTAGACAAGTTACTAATATATCTCTTGTAGTCTATTAATATATTATTATTTAAATATAAATTAATTTGTTTATATTAGAGAGAGTAGTTTTAGTCTAGATAATATCTCTCTAAATATTTAGAAGAGTATCTTTTCTTTTCTTTATTAGTCTTATATTAATTATTCGAATATATTTTTATATATCTTTGACTCTCTTTAATATCTTTTCTAATACTAAAAAGCTTTTTATAATTTCTAGAGTAATAATAGTCTTGTTTTATTTATATCTTTTAGTCTTCTTAATATAATATTATTAGTTATTTTCTAATATCTTTATTAGCTAGCTATTTGTAATAATTCTTATAGTCTTGACAGTTATCAGGGCTACTATATTTTAGAAGTAGAATATAGGGTTTATATTAAAGGATATATATAAGTAAGCGAGTTAATATAATATTCTCAAGTCTTATCAAAGATACTTTATTAAAGTACTTGTTGAAGTTACTAAAGTAAGTTAAGTACAAAGCTTCTATTTAAGGAAATATTATAATTTATATAGAACTTTCTTGCTTTAGAGTACAGGGAGCCCCCGAGAGGTCCCTTAGCTCCTAGAAGTCTAGAAGCTTAGAAAATACTTCTTTACTCTTATTATATAACTATTATTATATAATTTTTTATATTAACTTTCTAGGTTCTCTATACTATTAAGTAGCTAAGTCTTAGGTCTAGGTTATATATAATAATAAAATTATAATATTATTCTTTATATAGTTTAGTTTAGTCCTTATATATAAATAATTATATCAAAATATCTTGTATATAATAAAGTTTTTTTCTTCTTTTAATATATTTTTAGATCGTTTTAAGAAGCTCAAAGAATATTATATATTTACTAATTTTATAGAAATCTTTAGAGATATTATATTTTTCTATATTTATTATAAAAAATATAAACTCGAATATTAGATAGTCGATAAATTTTCTTATTATAATAAATATATTTATAAGAGGATATATAATCGTGACTTTATTAAGTTAATTTATTATAAAAGATTATTTTATTATAAGTCCTTAAAGAAAAAAGTTCTTCTAGAAAAGCTACCCTTTCCCTTTACTTATAGACAAATTATTATTTCGGAAAAAGATATCTCCTTATTATTCCGAACTATTCATATATTAAGTGCCTTATAGCTACCTTAATATTATATTATAATTATTAAATAATAATTAACTTTAAAGTTAAAGTATTATTAATCTTGTTTTTGTAGAATAATAATAAAGTAACAAAAAGATCGATCGATCGATCGATCGGCCTAATATTAGCCCGTCTTACAATTTATAATAGACTAACCGAATATAGACTAGTATAGTTATATAACTATAATAAGTATCAAAGTACTAATTATATAATATTAACTAATTAACTAGAATAGCTAGTCTAATATTACCTGTAGGTTACCCTGTACCTGCTAGAAGCTGTTATATATTAGCTACCCTATACTAGTCTTAAATAGTTAATATTTAATAGATATAAATATATCTAGAAAACTTTTTAGTCTTTCTGTCTAAAAGATAATAAGTTTATATAAATATAAATCTTATACTAACTAATATATTATTATAGTTTACTATATATTCTATCGAATAAATTAGAGTTAAGAACCCTAGATAGCTTGATCTATTATAATATTATTATAACTTATAATAGAACTATTATAGTTAGAAGAGCCTATTTCTTGAAAGAAGTATTACTCGAGAATATTAATATAATTAATATTTCAGTAAAGGTTAATTTGTTAAATATATATTAACAAAATACTCAAAGTATAACAATCTTTATAGTCTCAATAGTTATTAGAACTATTATACTTTAAAAGTAAAATATAAAGTTTATATTAAAGAGTATATATAAGTAAGTAAGTTAATATAGTATTCTCAAGTCTTATCAAAGATACTTTATTAAAGTATTTGTTGAAGTTACTAAAGTAAGTTAAGTACAAAGCTCCTATTTAAGGAAATATTATAACTTATATAGAACCTTTTTGCTCTAAAGTACAAGAAGCCCCTAAGGGGTCCCTTAGCTTCTAGGAGCTTAAAAGCCTAGAAAGTACTTTTTCGCTTTTATTATATAACTATTATTATATAATTCTCTATATTAACTTTCTAGATTCTCTATACTATCAAGTAGCTAAGCCTTAGGCCTAGGTTATATATAATAATAAAATTATAATATTATTATTTATAAATATTCTAGAAATAAGATTATAGACTATTCTAAGTAATTTAAAATAAATTTCAAGATATATTAAAAGTTATATAAAATTAAAATTTTTTAATAAAATATATCTTTTTATTATTATTTTTTTCTTTATTATTATTTTAAAATATTTTTAGTTTTAAAAGAATTTTTTTTTTAAAAAGTTTTTTAAGATTTTAAACTTTTAATTAATTAATAATTAATAAATAATTAAAATTATTTATAAAATATAAATTATAAAATTTAAATAAAATTTCTTGAGTTATATTATATAATTTATTAATATTATTATAGATTTCTTATAAATAATTAATAATATATTAAAAAAATTTTTTAAAAATATTAATTAATTTAATTATAACTTTTTTATTAAACTTTTAAAAAGATTATTTTGTTTTTATATTTAATTTCTTTTTATTATATATATATTTAAATTTTATATTATAAAATTTATAATAATAATTTAAGAAAATCTTTTTTAAGATATTTCTAATATAAAATTTTATATAAATATTAGTAAAAAATTAAAAAACTAAATAAAAAACAAATAAATTCTATAAAAATTTATTAATTAATAAAAAATTAATAAATATTAAAATTTATTAAATTATATAACTTTTGTTTTTTTTATAATTAATATAAATTTTAAATATAATTTTAAGATTTATAATATAAACTAAATTTAGAAATATAATTATATTATTTATATATTATTTATATATTATTTATATTAAAAAATATAGTATAGATTATAATTATCTAACTAATTACCTTGATTAAGCGAATTAAGAGTAACCTTAATTAGTATATAGACTATTCTAGACAAGAATAAATAAATATTACTTTTTATAAACTTCTCTTCTTTGAAGTAGTTTAATATAAGCTAATTTTATTTATTAACTTTTTAATTTTATAATAGATTATAAGTCTAAGTTTGCGACTAATATAAATAATCGCAATTAAACTATAAGTTTACTAAGGGACTTTTTAATTAATTTAATTAGAAATCAATTATATAAATTGATCTAAGAACTTTAGCTATAATTCACGGAAGAATTAATTACCTCTAATCTAAGAGAGAAAAACAAAGTAAGTTAGCGAGAATATTAATAGTATAAGTCAAAGGAAAAGATATAATTAAGAATATAAGTTTATTATATAATATTTCTATATAATAATCTATTATATATTAAATTATTTCCTTGATCTATAATAATTATATTTATAATATTTTATATTATATTATCTCTTATAACCTCAAATATATACAAGATAATAGAAGAAAAAGAAGGATAAAAAATTCTAATATTTGTCTAAGATAATTACAAAATTTAGTTTTACTAGTATAAAATTAAACTTAAGAGAAAAGGGGTCTTTTATATTTATAAGTAGATATATATTAAATATTATATAATAGTAATAGTTAAAGACTTAATAGAAGTTCTCGAGAAACTAAATATTACTAAAGCAAGGGAAAACAAGATAATTCGATTTAATATTAAAAAGAAAACTAAATATCTCAAGAATAAAGTAACTACTCTTGACCTTATATTTAGATTACTTAGTAATAATAATTAATATTTGATTAACAAATATAAGTATATTTATAATCTATAAATATATTTCTAGAAAAAATATTTCTAGATAGATATTATAATTATTAATATATATATAACAAAGATTTAGATATTTGTCTAAGAAAAAGAAAGTATAGTTATTAGCTTCTAAAATAAATTAAAGAAATATAGATATAAGCTAGAAATAATAGATACTAATATAAGGTCTACTTATAATAATATTATACTATTACTCGTCTTAATTAGATCTCTCTCTAGATTATTCGAGATTACAATTAATATCTTGAATATCTAAAGTAATCTAATAGTCGAAGACAAGCTTAAGTATCTCAAGAAAAAGGAATCTAGAATATACTATACCAAAGAAATAGTCTATATTATATTTCAAGTATAATTCACAAAGTATATCTTACTTTACTAATGTCAGAGACAGAGTATAAACTTCGAGAAATCTATCTTACTATCTAATAGGCCAAAGTATTACTTGTATAACAAGCGACACTTTATCAAGGACTACTTAAATCTCAATAAAGTATAAGAATTTGTCTATCAAGAATCTCGAAACTTGTAACAAGCAATTATATTATATATATTGCATATAAGTATAGAATCAGGGAATAGTTGCGAAAAGGAATATATATTACTTGAAATATATTCTAAACAGGTCTCTAGCGGACCTCCGGCGGAGGTCCGTCGTATCCTGCGCGGATATAAGAGTAGCTGGGAGAGGGTTTGAAGAAGGATATCAATTAATTTTCTTAATTTACTAAAGGGTACTATTACTCGAATATTAATTGAATTATCCTGCTTATAGCTATATTATACCCTGCTATTTAGGCTTCTTATATCCTAATTAATCCTACTATAGAAGGTAGTTTGTACGAGCTATTTAGCAAAAATTACTATAGTATCTACTACTCGAGCTAGCTCTTTTGCCGTAGGTAACTAGACACAGAGACATAGGGAAGTCAATAATATTAGTATAAAGTCAGGAACTCTAGAACCAAGTCGGACTAGTCTAACTTTAGAAGAAAAGCTTATAGTAGCCAACCTTTGTATTCAAGAGCTAGAACAAGATATTAGGGCGAGGGCAGAGCTAGCTAAAGCTATAAATCGAATTAAGTAACTCAAGAAAATAGCTGTCTTAGACATCGTTCTTTTATAAAATAGATACTTAACGGCTATATATTATTGCGCCCTCAAAACAAGAGAATTGTTAACGTACAAGAGAAAGAATATTAAAGAAGCTCAGGATTTCTTTTATTAGACAGAATTAAAGTAAAGGAAAGACAGCGATATAATATAGACTATTAATATAGCAAAGGTTATATATTATATATTCTACTTCGAAGGGATTACATAGAATATATAGAAACAGAGGGAAAGGATAGTAGAAGTCAATATAATAGTATAAGAGGACTTTGTTGAATTTATAAAGGATATAATCTCTAATCTAAAGAATCGAAATCTTGATATAATTAGTAGATATACAAAGGCTATATAGCGACTAGGTCAAAGTATACAAGAATTCCTCTCTTATTTGGATAGTATCGAGGACGAGCTAGAGTATATAGGGAAAAGATATAATAAGGATTATTTACTCGCAAAATTAAAACTGGAGATATATATAGAGATTAATTGCTAAGAAAATATTCTAATTGATAGAGATTACCTTATTGCCTAGGTAATCTATATTAAGAATTATCTTTTTATAAATAATCGCGAAATAGCTCAAGTAGACAGGCCAATAAGTAACGACAGTGAGACAATAATAAAAACAAAAGAAAAGAGAGAGAAAGAAGTCCTTCGCCTTTAGAGGACGCAAAGTATAGGCAATATAACGAGATAGCGACAACGTCTAACAATATACCTCTTCAACAAAGGCGAGATAGAGAATTAGTAATATACTTCAAGTATAATAAAACAGGCTACTATACTAATATATACTCTAAGCAGAAATGTTATAATTATAATAAAGTAGATTATAAATTATATATTTGCTTAGAACCGCGAAAACTAGAAAACGACTACGCTCTATAGTAATAGCACTCATAAACACTCGAGACAAAGAAAACCAAAAAACAAGAATAATAATTGAAGTAATATTAAATATAGGAGAGGAGAGATATAAAATAAAAGCCTTAGTAGATTTAGGCACTAAGGCAAATTATATATAAAGGAAGCTAGTAGTAGAAATAAAGATTCTAGATAAAAAGAAGAGAACAACTCGATTAGTCTCTTCAAATAGCGAGAGAATATACTCTTATACAAATTATTATATTCGGGTTACTATAACTAATATATATAGAGAGCAACAGGAGGCCGACCTTAATATAGTTTCCTGCGATTTTGTATTAGATAATATTAGCCTTATTCTAGGTTTCTTATAGCTAACTATAGTAAACTCTATTATATTTTTTGGTATAACGATATAAAGATATCAAGTAAACGTAGCGAGACTTGAGATATAACTAGTCAAAAAATTTGTAAAATTGACTTAGTCGGAGCTATATATTTATATACTTTATATTACCTCTATAACGGAGACACGACAAGTAGCTACTATAGAAGCAAAAGAGAAAGTTTCTCTTTCTCCTGAACTCTAAGATTTCTCTTATACTTTCTTAACAACCAAGGCTAGTATTTTTCTCGAACACTATATAATAAAACATTATATTAATCTCGAACCAGGGACCCAACTACTATATAAGCCAATTTATACTTTATTAGACAAAGAACTTGAAGTATTATATAAGTATCTAGAAACTAATAAGACGAAGGGTTAGATCTATTGCTCTATTAGCTCTATAGATATATCTATTATATTTATACTAAAGAAAGGAGGTAATTTATATTTTTGTATAGACTATCAAGATCTAAATTAAATTACAATTAAAAATCGAATATCTTTATTACTTATTAGCGAAATAATAGATAGGCTCAAGTAGACGAAGCTATTTACTAAGCTCGATCTAAAAGATATATATTACTATTTGCGAATTAGGGAAAGCAACAAGTGAAAGACGGCCTTTTGTATATAATATAGATATTTTGAATATTGTATAATACTATTTGGCCTTTCTAATACCTCTACTACCTTTTAGGCTTATATTAATTATACTCTTGTAAGATTAGTTGATATTATTTATATAGTTTACCTCGACGATATTTTAATCTATTCAGAAGATTCTATTGAGTATACAAAGGTAGTCCGAAGGGTCCTTGAATAATTATAGCAATATTAGCTATTTGTTAATTTGACGAAATATAAATTTAGTACGACCTCTATAGAATTTCTAGGGTTTGTAATTAGTCCTAATAGGGTTACAATAGAGGCTAGCTAAGTTATTACAATCAAGGACTAGCTAATACTAATAATTACTCAAGAGCTCTAAGTGTTTCTGGGTTTTGCAAACTTCTATAGAAGATTTATTCTAATATACTCCAGGATAGCGAAAGTATTAATAGACCTTCTAAAAGGGAAGAGAACTAGAAGATTTAACTAGACAGTATTTGCTAAAGTATCCTTCTAGATATTAAAAGACACCTTTATAATAGTACTAATCTTTCGATATTATAACCTAATACTACAAACAATAGTAGAGACTAATACTTCTAAGTTTATAGTTGCAGGGATTATATTCTAGTTATTTAGCAAGGGACTAAATATATACTAGTATCTTATTGCCTTCTTCTTTAGGAAGCTTATTAATATAAAATCTTGATATAAGACTTATAATACTAAGTTATTAGTTATTGTTTTAGCTTTTAGAATATAGAGATATTATCTAATATATACTTGTTATATAGTTATTATTAAGTCTAACTATAATAACTTGAAATATTTTATAACTAAAAGAAAGCTTAATAATAGGCAAGTATAATAGGTAAAAGAATTAATAACCTTTGACTTTATATTAAAATATTAGACAGGAAAAAAGAACCTTGTAAATAGATTATTAAAGTACTCTAATTATATAATAGAGAATAAGTCTAAGGAAACCTTATTACTTATTCTTTATATAAAGCTCCGAGTAACAGAGAGAGAATTAGCTTTATTAGTAATAGTATTTAGTCACTATACTATCTCTGCGATATCGTAATTCAAGGTTTAGAAGAGGAGAGATAGATACTCTCTGATTAGCGAGATACTAAGATTATAACCGCAAGTAATTGACTATTTTAATAATAAAGTAGTACAAATAACTTGCCTACTTGAACCTGTCACTAGTATAGCTAGTTATAAACAATATATATTATAGATTTTAATAGTATTATAATAGTTCTAAAGTAGTAATTAGATAGCTATACTATATAACTATAGTAAGCGAAGAGTATATAACAAGAAACCGCGAACTTTTCTTTATAAAAGGATTACTTGTATATATTTAAAAAAGATATCTACTTTCTATAATACTACTTTTAATAACTACTCTTTTTATAGTTTATACAAGTAATTATTCCTAAAATCTAATAGTATTCCTTTATATACTATAAATCTTTTAAGTTATTTTATATTAGTACCCAACAAGAGACTTATTTGCCTATCTATAAAATAATTTTATTGAGAAAAGAACTTAATAATAAAGCGAGAGGACTATAAAAGTTAAAGTATAAAGTAAAATAGATTAAAATAGAATTAAAAAAAGGAAAGAGTAAAAAAAATATACTAAACTTAGAAAATATCAAGAAAACAAAAAGAAAAGCAAAAGAGAGTTATTAAGATAAGCAAGTTAAAAAAGAGAGTAACTATAATAGCGAATATAAAACAGAGACGTTAGTAGACTAATAAGGAAATATTCCGAAATAAAGCTATTGCCGAATCTAGCCTAAGCAGGAACTAGAAAGTAACACTATACAAGAGGACAGCTAGAGAAAAGAAAAGGGCCAAAAGAGAAAGGAGTAAAGAAGAAAGATATAAGTGAGAATAGCTTATAATTGAGATATTAGGAGAAGTAGCCTTTCTATTATTAATACTTATAGTCTTGAGCTTAATACTACTTTGTATAATCTCGCAAAACCTTATAAGCTATTACTTATTTGACCTCGAAGATTATATAAAAATAGAGAATATATTTATAGAAATACTCTCTTCTATACTCTCTACTAGATCGGGTTTATTAGTAATACTACCTTCTAATATAATAGAAGAGATTATATAATTTACTTATCAAGGTCCGATATTATTTCTAGATATATCTAAAGTACTCTATTTTAAAAGGGCCAATATTACAAAGTTCGTCGAAAGGTTTAAAGATATTTATAATAATTATAATATTAACAAGTATAACAAAATTAGAAGGGTTATAAGATATTATAAGGCTACTATTATATAGTTTATATAGAATATACTCAAATATAACACTTTGAGTAACTAAAAAGAAATAAGAGTAGTACTATTTCTAGAATATCAAGATTAGAATACCTTCTAATAAATATTCTCTTATAAGTTCCTTGAAGCCTATATCAAAAAGTACTGAGATAAAAGTAATAACTTCTACTAATATATTTAATAATTTATAGCTATTTCCAAGAAACTAATTACAAAGAGACTTTTTAATAAATATATTTAGAGAGTCTAGTTTCTCGAAGGGCTTTCTGCAAAAATCTACAATAAAACTATTTAGAAATATAAAATCAAACTCGAAAAACTAGATTCTATAAAATTTAGTATTATTTCGATATTTATATTCGAGAGCTACCTTGTAAAAGAGATAATTCAAGAGTTTAATAGGAAAGCTAAAAGGGAAAGTAAATTAATAGAGCTAGTTAAGTAAACAAAGAAAAATAGAAAATCTAAAGTAAAAAAACTAAAACTTATTATATTAGCCCTAAAACTTAGAGTTTCTACTAGAAATATATATAATATAGTTATAAACGATTTAGCTAAGAGTATAGAAAAGTTAGCTCTTAATATTATATAAGTAATATTAGAGAGAGGTACCTTTTAATAGTATTCTTTACTATTATAAAACTTTCGCGGGCCTAGTTCAAGAAATAATTATAGAAAATATAAAAACTTTAACTTTTAATAGAATTAGTTATAATAGCAAGGAAATTATAGTCAAAAAACAAACCTAATAAATCTAAATATTACTAGAGTTATTTATTTATTTTAGACAAACTCTTATATCTATTATTAGTAGAAAAGATATATAAAAGCTTGTTACTTAATACTCTCTTAATATATAAAAGAAGACTAGTATTATATTAATTAGGATAGCCAAATAATAATTGAAAAAGTTAGTCTTATATCTTATATTTTGTATATATATCTAGACTATTCTCAAATAATTCAAGTATTAAATCTTTCGAGAAACTTCGCGCAAGAAAGAAGTAAGCTAAATAAAGGAGATATAGATAAAGAGTAAAATAAAATAGGTTCTCAAAAAGTAGCTTAAAGGAGAGACTTTGATAATAAAAGAATTAAAACAAGAGGTCTAAATCTAATTACTTATAGTCTTGTCAAAGAACTAAAAGAAAGTAAAGTCGAAAGCAACTAGAAGAATAAGAGGAGAGGTCTAAATATTATTATAATTCGAGCAGAAAAGGAGAGAGTTATTAATAAATAAAAAAACTTAACAAAGATTTTAAAGAGAAAAGCTAGAGAAGAGAAGAACTTTGTAGTACTAAAAATATCACGAAAGCAAATATAAGAAACTATTACTAAAAGAATAAATATTAAGATAGCTAATAATGAGAATAAAGCTAAGAGACCTAAGTTAAAGGAGTTAGCTAGCTTATAAACAAAAAGAAAAAAAGAGAATCTAGATATAACAATCCTTACGATCCTGATAGTTGTCTGGGCTACTATACTTTAGAAGTAAAATATAGGATTTGTATTAAAGAGTATATACAAGTGAGCGAGTTAATATAGTATTCTCAAGTCTTATCAAAGATACTTTATTGAAGTACTTGTTGAAGTTACTAAAGTGAGTTAAGTACGAAGCTTCTATCTAAGAAAATATATATACTTATATAGAACTTTCCTGCCTTAGAACAAGGGGAGCCCCTGAGGGGTCTTTTAGCTCTTAGGAGCCCAAAAGCCTAAAAAGTACTTTTTTGCTTCTATTATATAACTATTATTATATAATTTCCTGTATCGACTCCTTAGGTTCTCTATACTATTAAATAACTAAGCTTTAGGCCTAAGTTATATATAATAATAAAATTATAATATTATCTTTTATATAGTTTAACTTGGTCCTTATATATAAATAACTATATCAAAATATCTCATATATAATAAGGCCTTTTTCTTCTTATTACGAAAAATATAAACTCGAATATTAGATAGTTAATAAATTCTCTTGTTATAATAAATATATTTGCGAGGCCAATCTTGCAATATTTATAATTAATAGTTATAATATAAAAGTCGTTAACTAATAAGGGACTTTGACTTTAATTAAAAAAAAAGAGACTTTATAAATCCTTCAAGAGGCTACTAGCAAGTTATTATAGTTAAGTAATAAGAGAAAGCTTTTCGTGAGAAGTCATCAAATAATCTATATAGCCTTAGTTGCTCGAGGAGCTTGAGGCTATTGAAAAGAAGGAGAGGAAGAAAAAGAGGAGGGTAGTAAATCTAACATTAGTTCTAGAGTTAAATACTAATAATTTGTTTTTTGGGGTCGCTACGAGCTGGCCGTTCCTCGACCTTCGTTCGACTCTAGTCCGGATTCTAGGCAAGTCTAGATATTAGTAGTAAAATGCTACAAGCTTCTTAGGTAACTAAGATTCGACTTTGGTTGCCAAGAGTTCTCTAGTGTAGTAGTTTACTTATTTGATTAAATATATAATCTTTTGTGCTTGTACTAATAATTCAAGATTTTCTAACGTCTTATTCTTGGTTAGGATTAACAGGTTAGATTTTAGTCTTGGAGCTTTCAGGGGCTCTAGGAGGTACTTTTTCAAGAAGTGAGATATAAAATACTAAGTATATATTTATTGTTTTTGATAGTACTAATTTATAGTTTGCTTTTCCCTTGACTTTTGCAATTCCAAATAATTTAACTTCTTGTAGTCTAGTTTATTGCTTGATTATTTTGTTTATATATTTTTTCTAAGTAAATAAATTCTATCTTCTCTTTAAATATAAATCTTATATTATATTTTTTATTATAATATTCCGCTAATTTCTAGAGACAAATTATAATTCGAGGTATATTTTCTTGTATAATATCTTTAATTGCTTGACTTAAATCCTAGTTACTTTGTTTAAGTTCTTTTCTATTATAGATATCTTATATATTACTAAGTTAAACTTATAGTTAGTATAATTCAGAGATACTTTTATAGTTTCTGTTCGTGAGTTATTATAAAAGAATTATACTATTAGTAATAGTTCTATCTAGTTGTTCTATTAATAGTTTATATAGTACTAAAAGTAGGTTTCTATTATCTAATTTAGTCGCTTTATTTGTCTATCTATTTGTAAGTAAAATATAATAGATATCTTCTTTTTTATTTTAATAGTTTTATAAGTATAATCTAGAATCTTAATATAAATAGCTTGTTTCTATTAGAGATAATTTTATTTAATACTCTATAGTTTATAACTATTATCTATAAAAATATATAAGCTAGTTTAGTAATATTACTAGCTTTCTTATATAGTAATATATATATATACTTCGTAAGTTTATATATAATAACTAAGATAATATTATACTTTACTTATATTATTAGTTCTTTTAATAATAATAGTTTTACTACAAAATCTATTATAATAAATTTCTATAGTTAGTATAATATATCAAGGCTCTATATTTGTCTATAAGGAGTATATTTTATAACTTTATTCCTTATACAAGTATTATATATTAAGACTATATTTTTTATTATTTTTTATATTCCAGGAAAATAATATATTCTCTTTAAGTAGTCAAATATATATTTTTCCTTTTAATACTTATATACTAGTAGACTATACTATAAATTAACGAATTCTATATATATTTCCTTTAGAATATAAATTTTTCCTTTATAAAGTAATAATCTATTTATATTTCTTGCTATTTTTTTTGGAAATTCTTTTCGAAAGTCTATTTTATATAGATACTTATAAGATACTCCTGCTATTAAGCCTTCTTTAATATACTTTCCGTCGATTGCCTATATATAATTATCGTTTTATTATATTACCTTTATTAGCGAAGTATATAAATCTATCTTTACTTTTATAGTAGCTACTACTTCGACCTTATTAAAAATAATCTTGCTATCCTTTTTCTTGAATATAGCAAATAGTTCTATTTATAGATCCTTCTTATAACTAGGTTTCCTGCTTAATATATTAGCTCTCGTATTTTCTAAACTTTTTATATACTTGATTCGTAGATTTAATTATATTAGAGTCTCTATCTAATATATTTGTTAGTAGTTTAGCTCTTTTGTTATTATAAAATATATTAGATTTTTGTAATCTATTAATATTATAATAAAATATTTTGCTCCTTGTAAATATATTCTCTATTCTTATATTATATCTACTATTGCTAATAGTTCCTTGTTGTAAATTTTGTAATTTAATTCTATAGATAAGAGTTTTCTTGAATAATAAGCAATCGAATATTGTTTCTTATTCTTACTCTTCTAGCTAAGTATTATTACAATAGTATTATTAGAAATATTAGTTTCTATTGTTTTTTCGACTTCGGAATCTAGAATAATTATTACTAATTTTTTTGTAAATAACTTCTTAAACTTTTAGAATACTTTCTCTACCTCAGATATCCAAATATATAATATATCCTTTCTTGTTAACTCTATAAGAGGCTTACTAATCCCAAAATAGTTCTTAATAAATTTCCTATAGTAGTTTATAAACTCTAAGAACAACTAAAGTTCCTTTATAGTCGTAAGTTATTTTTAATCGAGAATAGCTTAGACTTTTCGTAGGTCTATAGTAATTCCGTTAGTCAAAATAATATAATTAAGAAATTTAGTTTTCTTAATATTAAATTTATATTTTTTTAGTTTAAGAAATAATAACTTCTCTTTAAGTATCTATAGTACTTTCTTTATATATCCTTTATATTCTCCCTCGTTTTCTAAATATATTAGAATATCGTCGAGATAATATATACAAAACTTGTCTAGATAAGGACGTAATATATTATTTACTATTATTTGATATATAGCTAAGGCATTAGTTAATCCAAATAATATAACTAAGTATTTATAGTATCTATAATATATCCTAAATACTATCTTCTATTCTTTACCTTCCTTGATCCTTACAAGGTTATATACTCCTCGTAGATCAAGTTTAGTAAGAACTTTGAATTTTCCAAGGTGATTCTACAGGTCGTCGATCCTTGAGAAAAGGTACTAATTCTTGATTATTATAATATTTAATTTTCTATAGTCGATACAGAACTGTTTTACTATTATACTACCTTTATTATCCTTTTTTGCTACAAATAATACTAGTGCTCCGACTAATAACTCGAATAGTTTAATAAAACCTTTCGCGAGGTTCTCATCTAGATATTCCCTTAATATCTTAAGGTTGTCTTTACTTATTTGTCTAAGTAGTTCAAAAAAAGGTTCCGTCCCTTCCTTTAGTAGTATCTTGTAATCTCACTTTTGATATTTTGATAACACTACTATATTATCTAGTTTCTTAAATAGTTGTTCGAACTCTCTATATTTCTCAGATATCTCTGAACTAATAGTATCCTTATTATCGACCTATAGTAGACTTTGGGCTACTTGTCCTGGCTACTTATAAGAAGTAGTACTAGCTTCCTTACTACTATATAATTATTCCTTCTTGCAAAAATATTTATTTAGTATAACTTGTTCTGTTACTTAATCAATCTATAAATTATATAGTTTTATTCAAGATATATCTAGTACTATCTTATATTATCTTATTACAACAATATTAAACTAGATCTCTTCGATATAGCTATTGATTTTTATCTTGACAAAAATTGTTTTCTAGTTAACAATATTATTATTCTCTAAGTAAGAGGTTTTGTCAATAACTATTAACTAAAAAGGTTGTTTCTTTTTCCTGACTAGTATATTTATTCTTTTTATAGCCTCAGAGGATATAAAATTGCCTATTACTTTAGAATCTAATATTATTCTAAGCCTTTGACTATATATTAATACCTTGATTATAATCTATTAAGTACCTTTTGTAGTAAATAGTTTTATATATCTAATATCTATTAATATATCGACTTAGTCGTTTCTTTTGTCTTTAGTACTAATAAGTCTATAAAGCTGTCCGGTCTTAAAACCTTAGCCTTAGTCTTTAGGTTAAATAAAGTTATAGTTAACTTCGTTTTCTGTATAATATTAAACTCTTTCCTTGTTAAGCCTAGAGGTTATTAATAACTCTTATATCTGTTTTATCTCTAAAAAGTTATAATTTTAGTTAATTTTATTTTTGGGTATATAGAGTATAGTTATATAGATATCTATATTGTCGACTTCCCTCTATTTGATTTGTTTGGAATCTTTATATATTACCTTTTATATTTCGAGATAATTCGGCTTGTCAAGTATAGGGTATCCTTCTTCTTTGTATATAATATTATCTTTTGTTTACTTTTGGTTCTATATATCTTGTTCTTCAATATCGTCTTATTATATAACTATTTATCTTTCTTTTATTTAAGGCCTTTAGTCTTTTTCTATACTATACTTTATTCTTTTATATATATAGTTACCTTAGCTATATTCGGAGGTAATATCACTCTCTAGTTATAACTATATAATAGAGTTTCTGTCTCTTTTTTTAATTATATAGTCCTCTTCGACTTCTATATCGCCGAAGTTTTTTTTATAGTCGACTTATAGTCGGCTATTGTCGAGAAGGTAAACTTATACTATATATTCTTTCTGTTTTGACGCGACTTATTAATATTCTTTAATCTCAGGTTAATTGGCCAAGTCGTTTGCTTCCTCTCTATTTAGTTCTTAAAAGCTTTCTTTACTAGTTGTATCATCGATTAATTCGATGTCGTTTTCTTATTAAGACAATCCTTTCAATTTGTTCCAATAGTCCTAGCCCGAGACTTTACTCTCGTCTAGTTCGATAATTGCTTTGTCTACTTTATTAATTTCTTTAATTAGCAATATTATTCTACTAGTAATATTAGCTTTTTGCGCCTTCCTTTGTTCTATTCTTTTTGCTTTTGTTATAAGAGCTTGTTATATAATCTAGTAGTTTATATATATAGTAAGTTCCTTTTTCTTTTTGTTAGTATAATTGTTCTAAGGTAGGCTTCTTATAAATAATATCTAGTTCTATATAATTAACTTATTTGACTTCTCTCTTTCCTTTATCTTTGCCCTTGCTAGATCCTCGGTTTGGGTTATTATAATATCTTTGTTATTTTAGCTTTCTTTTGTAGAGGCGAGAGTTAATATTAATTACTTTCTCGATTATTAAAGCGAGTTTAGTTAGTCGTTCTCCCCTTATAATATTGTCTTTGATTTCTCCTTGAGTCTTTTATAGAATTATACTATCAGGGACTTGTTGTCCTAGTTAATCCTTTTAGCTAGTAGTTAGAATTCTCTAGTATAAGCTATAATACTCTTGTTCTAGTATAGGTTCTAGATTACTCTTTCTATATATCTTTCCTTGTCGATATTCTTAAATATCTTTTCTAATTCTTCTATATACTTGTTATAGCTCTCGAAGATAATTGTTATTAATTCTTCTTATTTGTCGAGTATATAGTCTAAGTAGTCCTGTAATTTCAGGGTAATTTAATTATATATAACTTTAGTTAAATATAAATATACTTAGAGGACTTTTTAGTCTTCCTGTCTAAAGAATAATAGGTTTATACAAATATAGATTTTATACTAACTAATATATTGTTATAGTTTGCTATATATTCTGTCGAATAGATTAGGGTTAGGAACCCTAAGTAGTTTGATTTATTATAGTATTATTACAATCAATAATTAAGTTATTATAACTAATATAATAATCTATTTCTTCGACGAAGTACTACTCGAGGATATTAATACAATTAATATTTTAGTAAAGGTTAACTTGTTGAGTATATAATTAACAAGATACTCAAAATATAATAATCCTTATAGTCCTAACAATTATTTGGGCTACTATACTTTAGAAGTAGAATATAGGGTTTATGTTAAAGAGTATATATAAGCGAGCGAGTTAATATAATATTCCCAAGTCTTATCAAAGATACTTTATTGAAGTACTTGTTAAAGTTACTAAAGTAAGTTAAGCACGAAGCTTTTATTTAAGGAAATATATATACTTATATAGAACCTTCCTATCCTGGAGCGAGGGGAGCCCCCGAGGGGTCCCTTAGCTCTTAGGAGCCCAGGAGCTTAAAAAGCGCTCCTTCGCTTCTGTTATATAATTGTCGTTATATGATTCCCTATACTAACTCTCTAGGTTCTCTATGCTACTAAGTAGCCGAGCCTCAGGCCTAGATTGCACGTGATAATGAAATCGTAATATATATATTATAATATATATTACTAAAAGCTATTAGAATACTATATTTACTAAGATTGAGAAAGACAAATCTAATACTAAAATAGATTAGCCTAAAGATGTTGAACTAACTAGTGTTACTAGTAGAAAGGATTTCCCTGGCCTAGCCCGCGAAAGCAATTCAGAGCTTACTCAGAGAGAGAAGGACTACTATTTGAGATATTATTAGAGATTTATATTGTAAGGGGTTAAATCCTGGTTATACCAAAGATTTAGTTGCTAACAAATGTTATTGAATTCGATAAAGAAGGAAAGTATCCCTCAGAGCTAATCGACTATTTATATACAAAGAATATACTATATTTCTATAGTAACTACTATATTTCTTAGGTATTAGCCAAGGATTACTCCTAGGGGTCTATCTCCTTATATTAGCCCCCTTTCCTCCTTGATTAGTAGATTGATTAGTAGAACCTATTTGGCGCTCTCTTTTCTAGATATCTAATGCCTATAGGTCTTGTATAAAGGAAAATAGTTCCTAAGTAAGTTTAGAATACCCTACTTATTTAACTAGGTACTATTTCGAATGTCCTCTTTTTTGCTTTTCGTCTAGAATCTTTTTAACCTTATATTTAATCTGGCCGTCAATATCTATTCCTGAGTTCTGCTTCTCAAAGATAACTTGTCTAGGGAGTAAGTTTGAACTAGCTAGCTGAAGTAGTTTCAAATAGAATATATTATATATTGGTAGTAAGATATTAAGACGATAGCTGTGAGTTTCTAAGACCTCGATAACTATAAATTTTTGATATTAGTAATCAAAGCTCTTTCTAGGTCATTTAGTTTTAATATTTTCTGTTAATAATTAGACCTTGTTGCCGACTTTATACTATATTCTCTGTTATTAGTATTGATTTTATTGTAATTTCTGTTCTTGTTATACCTCTGCTAGTCAGGCCTGTATAAATTCTTGTATATTTTGTATCTGTTTTATTATCTAGTCTATTGTAGCTCGCGGGGATATTCTCGTCTAGGAGTTAGTAAAAAGATTAATATAATCTTTGTCGTCTATATTAAGCAAAGAGAAAACAGATTAGTTCTAACTATAAGAAAGGAAGAAGGGGCTAACTTCTATTGACCTTAAGTCGCGCTTATAGATTACTAATATTATAATAAATAGTTGGCTAACTCAATTATCTTGTTATTAATTGACTAGTTCTCTTAAAGTAGTTTTAATAATATTGTTTTGCTATTCTGTTATATTATCTATTTCTAGATAATATACTATTAATAGTAGTCGGTTAATATTAAGATTATAGCAAATATATTTCCAAAATCTATTAACAAATTGAGCTTCTTGATCAGATATTATCGACCTTGGCAAGAAGTAATATAAATAGTAATAGTTAAAAAATTAGTCTATAATTATCTAGGTCTATATATCTAGTAGTACTTTTACAATAACTCCTTTCTTAAGTCAATCTATTATAACAATAATATTAATATAAATATATTTTATAAAATTCTTTGATTTTAGCAAGTCGATTATAAAGTCTATAGAGATATCTGACTATATATATTTAGATATTGGTAGAGGCTTTAAGAAACCCTGCTTTCTCTGTCTCTAGGCCTTATTTATATTATATAAGTCGTAGTTTATAATAAATCAGCGAATATTAGAGCTTATTTGAGGCTAGTAGAAGTTACAGGCTATAATTACATAGAGTACTTCTCTGCCAGGATATATATAAATATAAGAATCGTAGCTTCTTTAAATAAGTTAAGTTTTAAGGTTTATAGTAGTATTTAATATTTAATAATAGTTTTTAAATAATATATTTCTAGAATTATCAAGATTATACTCGGTAATAAATAACTATAGCTAAGCAAGCGAGGGCAGAAATCGATATTGCTCTTCTACTAGAGCTTTCTTGACCTCCTGGTAGACTAGATCTTAGACTATATCTTCAGTTTATATAGTAAAAAGATCGTCTATATATAGCTCATCTTGATTAGTAAGAAGATTAGTAGAAACTTCCGGACTAGAACTATTAGCCTACCTTTCGAGGGTTAACTAATCTAGATTAGTATAAAGATTAATATAGGCTTTTAAACTAAAGCTTTGATCTAGTTTCTATTGGGATCTTGTTTATACTAATAAGGCTTATATTATATTTTCTTGGACAACTTATTCTGGCTTAATTAGTTGGCTCTCTCTTGCGAGAACCCGCTTGTTCTAATCTATAGGAAAGTCTTAGTCTCTTCGTGACAAGGCATCTACTCTTTTATTAGTAGTTCCTTTGATATATCGAATATAAAAGTTATAACGAGATAATATTAATAACTATTATACTTGTTGTTCCGAGAGTTTTCTAGTAGTTATAAAATACTTTAGATTCTTATAATTTGAGTAGATTTCAAATTCTCGTACTTTATATAGTTCTAAGTCTTACTCCTCAAAGTAGCAAATAATTGCAAGTATCTCTTTATTATATATTAGATAATTATACTCTATAGTCGAGAGCTTCTTTGAAAAAAAGATACAAGAAGTTCAAAGTCCTTGAGAGTCTAACTATAAGAGGGTTCTTTTTATATATTATTCTAATAAGTCTGTTTTTATATAAATATTCTTGTTAAAATCAAATTATAGTAAGAAGAATATTATTATAAATATATTTTTAAGCTATTAAAATATTATTTATATCTCTATAGTCTATTAAAAGATAAATTTCTAAGTAAGTTTTATAAGAGATCGAACTATATCTAAATAATATTATATAAATCAATAATAAAAGTTAGCGAATTCTAAAATCTATATATACCTTTAATTGATTTTGGGGCTTCTTATTTTTGAATAACTTTGACTTTCTCTAAATCTATATTAATTCCTCTATTAACTTCAATAATAAAGTCTAAATATCTTATCTTTTAGACTTTAAATTTATACTTTTGAATATTAATATATAAACCTATTTCTTGAAGTTATTTAAGTACTATCTTGACTTTTTCTCTATAATCTTATAATAATCTAGAGGAATAGATTAAAATATTATTAATATATATAAAAGCGAAATTATTAAGAAAGTCTCGTAATATCTAATTAATATAATATTAGAAGATAAAAGAAATATTTATTATTTTAAAGAGAGTAATAAGCTATTTATATAAACTAAACTAAGTTCGAAATATAGTTTTTTATTTATCTCCTTCGCGAATTCGTAATTTGTGAAAAGTAGCAATAATATCAAGCTTAGTAAACTATTTTGCCTTAGTAATATTATTTAGAGTTTCTCGAATTAAGGGAAAAGAGTAATAGTCTTTAACTGTCAAGCGATTTAGTACTCAGTAATCTATACAAAAATATAGCTCGTCTCTAGATTTATAGACAAATAAAACTAATATACCTATAGGGCTAATATTAACTCGAATAAACTTCTTATCAAGTAAGTCTATAAAAGTTTTTCGTAAAACAAGTAGTTCGTCTTGGCTTATACTATATAATAAACCAAAGAATAGTTCGTCGTTAATATAGACCTTATAGTCTAGGCCTAGTCGATATAGTAATAGTTTATTTGCCTTCTCTAGGTCGAATATTAGTAGAAACTTATAATATTAGATAGGTAATAATTTATAAACGTTTAAAACCTTATCTTTCCGGTTTAGCTTGTCTAGGGCTTTATTAATATTTACAAGTAAGACAGCAAAGACACAAAGTCGATTAGTATAAGGATTAGTATAATTCTTATTTTTATTAGAACTAATAGCTATAGCTACAGAGATATATAGATAATTAATATAAGGATTAATATAATCCTTTTCTTTGTTTTTCCTTGCCTAATACTCGAAGACAACTATATTCACTTGTCGAACTATAAAACCTTGTGTCCACTAGTCTAGGCCCCTCCGACTATTGACTTGAGTACTATTGACTAGTAGTTACTACTTTCTTCTATTGATTTAGATATCTCTTTTGATAATCCAAGAATTTCCAAGGATAAGGTTATAACTTTCTAGGGGCGTTATATATATCTAGACTCGTTCTCGATAACTGTCTAGGTCTAGATTATAAATATAGGCCTCTATAACTCATTATTGGGGTTTACTATCAAAGGCTTTAATATCGAATAGTTAGACTAAGATATATTAAATAATATTTCTACTTTTCTTCAAGAAGAAAGGGTTATATAGAGAATAGGTAATATAGTCTAAGTTAACTATAATTTTTATAATAAATTTCTAGTTAATAATATCGTCTATTATAAAGAGTTTCGAGCCTATATTCTTCTAGAATTTAGACTATTTCTCTTGTAAGTCTTTCTTAATTAAAGGTCGAATAATATTTAATTTTCTATTTTAGATATAACTTTGTTTAGAATTTATTTTTTTCCTGAGTCCTTTAGTAACTAAAGGGATATATTTACTTTACTAGTCTTTTTTGGTAATTTCTGTAAGTCTTACTCGAATTGATATTCTTTAGCAAAATATTCTATTCTTTTATACTTAATATAAGTATTATATTTATATCTACTTTGCTAAGTCTTTTTAGAGATAAATCCCTTGATATTATATACTTGAGGCACGGGCTTCTAATCTATATCGCTTGTCTAATTAGTAGAATAATTAATATAATTAGATATCTTTTGGCGCGGCTTTCAAGTTAATTGTTTTAATACTTCTAAGTTATCTGTGACTATTTATAGTTAGTCGACAAATATTATATATAATACTAGTTTAATCTAGGCTACTATTATTGCTTTAAGCTTATATAAAAGCTCTTGGCGAAAATAGTCCTTTTTTATTATATTATTTTAATTTTAACTATTTGCTTTTAATAATACTTACTTGAACTTGTAATAAAAATCTCGGAATACTTTATTAAATTATTTAAAGTTATTTAACTTTTTAATTATCTTTTGAATCTTTTGAGGGTTTAAAAATACTAAGTCTAATTAAATAAAAAAGATCTCTAATAGAAGAGTTTAAGAGGTTTTCTAATAGAACTTTATTTAAGAGTAAATCTGAGTAGTTACTTTTTCTGTAAGGTAAGCAAATATATACTATATTCTTTCTGACTTAATATTATTATATATAAGGGCATTTATTTTATATATCTTTATATATAAGAGACCCCGAAACTAAGAGAAGAGAGAGGGGTCCTTGTAAGTATATTCAAGTTTCGAGAGTATATATTTCGGTTGATAGGTCTCTAAGTAAGTTATTATATTTATAGAAGGTTTAGATATTAATATAGTTATATTTAGTTATCAATTAATACTATTTTAAAGAGTAGTAATAATATTGAGTAATTAAATATTAATATTTTACTATATTAAGGAAATATAGTATAGACCACAGTTACCTGACTGACCGCCTTAGTTAAGCGAATTAAGGGCGACCTCAATTAGTATATAGACTACTTTGGACAAGAATAAATAGACGTTACTTTCTATAGACTTCTCTTCTTCGGAGCAGTTCAATATAAACCGATTTCACCTATTAACTTTCCAATTTTGTAATAGGTTATAAGCCTAGGTTTGCGACTAATATAAGCAATCGCAATTAAACTGTAAGTTTACTAAGGGACTCTTTAACTGATTCGATTAGGAATCAACTATACAAGTCGATCTAAGGACTTTAGCTATAATTCGCGGAAAAATCAATTATTTCCGATCTAAGAAAAAAGGACGAAGCAAGTCGGCGAGAATACTAATAGTACAAGTCAAAGAAAAAGACACAATTGAGAGTATAAGCTTGTCGTATAATATTTCTATATAATAACCTATTATATATCGAATTACCTCCTCGATCTATAATAACTATATCTATGACACTCTATACTACGTTATCTCCTATAACCTCGAATATATACAAGATAGTAGAAGAAAAAGAAGGGTAGAAAATCCCAACGTTTGCTTGAGATAATTACGAAGCTTGGTTTCGCTAGTACAAGATTAAGCTCAAGGGAAAGGGGGTCTTCTATATCTGTGAGTAGACATATATTAAGTGTTATATAGTAGTAATAGTTAGAGACCTGACAGAAGCTCTCGAGAAGCTAGATATTATTAAAGCAAGGGAAAACAAGATAGTTCGACTTAATATTAAGAAGAAAACTAAATATCTCAAGGATAAAGCAACTGCTCTTGACCTTATATTCAGATCACTTAGCGACAATAATCAATGCCTGATCGACGAGTACAAGTACACTTACAATCTATAGATATATCTCTAGAAGAAATATTCTTAGACAAATACTATAACTGCCAATATATATATAACAAAGATTTAGACGTTTGCCTAGAAAAAAGAAAGTATAGTTATTAGCTCCTAGAATAAATTAAAAAAGTATAGACACAAGCTAGGAGTAGTAGATGCCAATACAAGGTCTGCCTACAACGATACTATACTACTACTTGTTTTAATCAGATCTCTCCCTGAGTTATTCGAGATTACAATCGACATCTTGAACGCCCAAAGCAATCTAATAGTCGAAGACAAGCTTAAGTACCTCGAGGAAAAGGAATCTAGAATATATTATACTAAAGAAGTAGCTTATACTATATTCCAAGTATAATTCACGAAGTACGTCTTGCTCTACTAGCGCCGGAGGCAGAGTATAGACTCCGAGAAATCTATCTCGCCGCCTAGCAGGCCAAAGTGCTACTTGTACAACAAGCGACACTTCATCAAGGACTACCCAGATCTCAGTAAAGCGCGAGAATTTGTTTACCGAGAATCTCAGAACTAGAAGAGGACACAACTAGCAAAGCCAAAAGTCAACAAGTATACCTCAGAGCCAAACTCTAAGCCTACTAAAAGGAAAGTATATAGCTATATAGCAAACAGCGATTCTTTAGCCTTGGCTAACTCTTCTAAGTCAAGTAAAGTACAGAAAGATAACGAAGAAGTCTGTTGCCTTTCTAAAGAAGAAATCAGTAAGGTCACTTCTATATCTTGGCTAGCTAACACTAATACTACTTCATATATATCTAACTAACCTTCTCTCTTTAGCTTATTGATCTTAATCAAGTATAGATATATTAAAGTTAGAGAGAAAGAATTAGTTACAAAGTATATAAGTAATATAAAGCTAGAGTATACAAATAATTCTTCTATAGTCCTCAAGAATATATTATATATATCTCGACTTAGTATTAACTTAGTATTAACAAGGAAGTTATACTAAGCAAGCTTGAAGTGCTCGTTTAATAATAATATAATATATTTCAAGAAAGACAAGAAAAGAGTTATTATTACAATAATAACAAATAGACTATATATTGTAATATATATTACTAGAAGCTATTAGGATACTATATTTGCTAAGATTAAAAAAGACAAGCCTAACACTAAAACAGATTAGCCTAAAGATATCGAACTAACTAATGTTACTAGTAAAAAGGATTTCCTTGGCTTAGTCCACAAAAGTAATTCAAAGCTTACTCAGAGAGAGAAGGACTACTACCTGAGATACTACTAGAGATTTATATATCTAAACCCAAAGAAGATCACAAGCCTTTATAAGGTCACAACTCTCTCAACTCTAATTCGAGTTCCAAGAAAAGAAGATTACGATATATACAAAGTCTATATATTAACCAAGATATATAACAGGATCCTGAAGGAGCTAAGTCTATAAACAAAAGTAATCTTAGATAGAATCTAGTTTGATATTGTAGGTCTATTTCTAACTTTAGTCTAAGGAAATAAATACTTTTTACTAATTATCGATATCTATTCAAGAAGAGACTAGATATTACTACTCAAGCGAAAGAGCAATATATACAAAGGACTCAAGGTCTAAAGAATTAATATTAAGTACCAAACCCAAACCAAAGTTATAAGTATCCGATCTGACAATATATCTAAGCTACTCAAAATCACTAACAAATAAAGGATCACTAATAATATAGAAGCTCAATCGACAACTATAGTATTATTATACTAAAATAGCCCAGCTAAGCGAAGTATCTAGACTATAAAAGCGGACATACAAGCAATAATTAAGGAAGCTCAATTGTTAATAAAATTCTAAGATAAAGCTACAGAAGCAGACTCTTATATACAAAATCGAACGGACTCTGGCCAAGAATCGATAGCCAGAGAGTTAGCCCAATATAGATATTCACAAAAGAAGTCCCCTTTATTGACTATATATACAAATAAAAGAGCAAATATTACTTCTACATTAATTACAAGGCTATTTCGCCAAACCAAAGACACGACAAGCTAATAAACTTTAGAAAGATCAATATATTTATAAGATACTTAGAGTCTATAACAAAGTACTTCAAGGTCTATTTACCGGAATATAGCTATACTATAGTAGTAAATCGGCTAGAGATAAATAAGAAGACCAAAGGAGAGATAGTCGACTTGAGACTAAGAGTTAAGGCTAGAGCACAAGGAACCAGGAACGTTATACTAGACCGGAAGGCGAGAGGGCGACCAAAGGAGAAAATAGGCAGTAATTTTACTAAAGGGGATTCGCGCAAGAACTCACGATTGTAGCCCCTTACTAACCTAGATCAACAAGAAAATAACTCTTCTAAGGCTAACGTTACTAACTTAGGTCAGCAAGGTAGCAGGTTAGCCAGCGCTACTGACTTAAGTTAGCAAAGTAATAGATTAGTCGGCGAGAGCAACTCCAAGACTATATTAAGAGTAGAGATCCTATACTTTACTCTACTAGAAAATATATTAGCTTTTCAATAATGACAGTACCTCAGTCTTACTACAAATTACTCCTGACCAACTAACCTCTTCACGACTTCGACAAGCAGAGGAAGTACCTCGATACTTCACGAGATCTAAAACCAAACAGAAGCGATCTAAGTCTAACTTAGCTAAAGATAAGAGATTAGCCAAGATCGCAAAGGCTATACTAGTAT